>PVJH01002684.1:0-161489 GCA_004026705.1 Nesogale talazaci | reverse complement strand
TTAGGTCTTATCCCTCCGGAAATGTTATTTGATCCAGATCATGGATGCCAAAAGCTATAGCACTACCTCCCTTGCACAGGCAGACCTCCAGCCTCCTAAATCAGTTCATAGATTCCCATGGTCAGGCAGACGATGTATAAGACACTTGTCAAGTGACCTGGGTGGAAGCAGAAGTCCACGCTGACTGTACTTCAAACTGTGGCTGTAGCACTCTGAGAAAAGTCTGTAACATGTTGATTCACTGGAGAACAAAGCCTGGTGGCTGTGAGCCATGCAGGGGCATAGGCAGAATAGGCATCGAGGACATTAGTGAAGACACCTTGATCATCACTGAAAACATCTGCTGCATCAACTTCTGGGATGGACATGAATTTGGGGATTACCTCAAAATCATTCCACCAGAATGATTCCCATTCCCTTCTTCACATTTACAGGAGGCTGTGGACTCAGACCCAGAAAGCAGGGCAGCCAACCTGGACAATGCACCAATAAGCAATACCAAAACATCAAAAACGAAATTTTCTGGTGGTATCTGACTGCATCCTTCTCAGTATACCTACTTTCCTGTTTCCTAAGACTGGAAAGCAAAAGGCAAGAGAAAACAGAAGTCAACTTGCAATCAAGGTGCATGGAATTTACAAGTGATTAAATTGAGAATGTCAAACAAAGAAAAAAGATCTATCCACAGGAAACATGCCCTTGCAATAGAAATGATACAAGATATCAGATAATAGAATTTTGTCATACCCAGGACTTATTACAAATACTCTGCTTTCAGTGAAATAGCTGGTGTGGACCTTACCCATGAACTAAACAGGAATCAAATGGACTACATCTTTGGAAAGAGGAAATGCAGAAAATCAACAAATCAGTCAAAAAAGGAAAGATGATACCTGCAGAACAAACCATCAATTGTTCATATGCAGATTCAAGCTGACCCTCAAATAAATCCAAACATGTCTTTGAGAGACAAAGTAAAAAGTTGAATCTATCTCCCTTTAACATAGAGAAAAATTCAAGAATGGGTTTAAGAATGGGTTACACTAATGACCAGAGGAGTTGTGAGATAACATCAAGAATAACATCAAAGAAAGTAAAAGGTCATTAAAAAGTAAGAAAAGACTAAAATTAATGTTAAAAGAGACTCTAAAATTTGCCTTTGAATGTAGCTAAAGTGATTAAAGCAAATTGAATAAGTAATGAAGTAAAAAATGTTGGGAAGAAGATTCGTTGTTAAGTTCAAGGAGATAGAATATTTCGATGAAATTTGTAAGGAATGGAAGTAATCATGGAACAGAGAGGCTATGCTTGTCATTTATTAAGCTAAAGGATCAAAGATATTCATGCCTCAAATTTCAGTACTGAAGGATTCTATGGACATAATTTAGAGCAATTCCAGGAGCATCAAAAGAAGATGAAAGAAATCCATGGAGTCACTGTATCAGACAGAATTGGCCACCACTCAGCAATTTTGAGAGACAGTATGATCAAGAACTGATGGTCTTGAGGGGAGAAGCCCAAGTTGTGCTGATATTATTGGTACAAACATGGCTCCATGCATGAGGAAATTTAAAACAACATGTTTCAATAAGTAGATGCAACACTAAAAACACTCCCTTGCCATGGCATTTGGAAAACAGTCAAACTACTGGAAAAGGAACATATCTGTTCCCATTTCTAAGAAAATTAATCTACTATGTAAATAATTGAATCATATCATTATGTAATACACAAGTAAAATTTTGCCAAAGATAATTAAAAAATAGTTGCAGCAGTAGTACATGGGGAACAAGCAGAAATTAAAGATGGATTCAGAAGAAAACATGGCACAAAGGATACTATTATTGATACAAGATGAACCGCAATGAAAAAGCAGAAATTTTTTTTCAGAAATTTTATATGTATATTTGTTTTTTATTGACTATGGAGGCACTTGATCATGTGGATCCTAACACACTATTAAAAACAATGTGAAGAGCAATAATTTCAGAACATTCAGTTGTGGAAACTCTACTATGTGGTGGACCTTTGTGCAGAACCACTTATCTCAATAAGCCTTCAAGACACAGTCTAGGAGTGTTAGGCTGGGTTAACTAGAGAAACAAATCCAGTGACACTTAAATATGTGTAACATAGAGTTTTATATGAAAAAGCAATTATATATCAGGAAAACATTCCAGTCCAGTCCAGATCAATCCCATCAGTCTGGTTTTAGTCCATAAGTCTAACACCAGTCCTGAAATTCCTCTTTAGACTCACACAATCACAGATGACGATAGAGAATGCAGGAAGCTCACAGGCCAATGGCTGAAGATCTTGTGGAACCAATAGCGGTGATCACATCTCCAGGCCTGACACAGATCTCCACATAGTGTCAACAGCAAATTGAAGGAGAGAGAGAGAGAGAGAGAGAGAGAGAGAGAGAGAGAGAGAGAGAGAGAGAGAGAAAGTTCCTATGACCCTCATTAAGAGGAGGTCATGTCCACAAGAAGGCACCTCGGGTGACCTGATTGACAGGCTAGACTCCACCCTTAAAACTTAAATTGACATGAAATTATGTAACTAGAACAAGCCACGGAACTTGTAAAAGCAGATACCTATACTTCTTCCTCGAGTGTGAACTATAGAATAAGAATTTTTAACTCAGCTGGATGTTGAATATATATAAATGATATATATATACATATTTATATATTCTGAAATGGGGGTGGCAGGCCAAATAAATTTGTAAATATATGGTTTAGGTCTTTGCTGTCTCTTGCACATAGGAATGTTTCCTTGATTCATAGCCTTTTTTCTCAGTATGTCATTAAATATTATTCATGGTAATCATTTGATGAATAGCTATCTTTCCTGTGAAGGGAGAATCCCTGATAGTCTTTAACACACTTGTCTGCTAACCACAAGCTTGATAATTTGAACCCACAAGGGTCTCTGCAGGAAAAAGACCGGGCAGTCTTTGTGAAGATTTGCAACCTTGGAAGCATGATGGGGCAGTCCTACTAGATCCTCTAATGTCACTGAGTCTGAATTCACTTTGCAGTAGCTTTTGCTGTCTTACTAAACAAAGATGCCATTCATTCAAAACTATCAACTCTTAAAGAAAAAGGACTATGCATGTTTTTGTTTACTTTTGTTTTCACCCTATAGTGTGTGGCATATTGTAGGCACGAAGTAAATATTTCCTGAATAAATGTAAGACTACATGCCTTTCTAAATATAGCTACCTTGCCTTTAACTTCTGAGAAATCGGGAGACATTTGTGTTTTGTACCAAAGTACGAACACCTTATTTAATGATCATTCACTTGGCCCAAAGTAGCTAGTCTTTACTAGTTAACTTATACTCGTTGACAAATTTCCCTGAAACTTAATTGCTTCAAACAATGACCACTTATTTAGTTGATAGTTATAAGGGCAGCAGTTTGGATGTGGCTAGACTCGGCAATCTAAATGAACTGCGGCTGGCTTGGCTGATCTTGAGTGAATTCATGCAACTGTGATCAGATGCCAGATAGCTGGGGGCTGCCTCGTCTAAGCTGGCTCACCTGGAATTGCTCCTTTCTGTTCGCTCGCTCTCTCAACTTCTGCTTGTCTGTCTCGGACATGTTCATGTGGGATTTTTCCAAGGGCAACAAAGGAAGTGATCAGGCCTCTTGACGAGCAAGAGTGTTACAGTATGACCTCACTCCTGCGTCATTCCGTTTGACAAAAAAGGTCTCAACGTAAGCTCAGATTCGGGGTTAGAGAAATAGACTTCATATTTGATGACTATTATTACAAGTCACAGTGCAAGAGTGGATAACTATGGCTCAGTTTTATAATAAATTGTATTAGTTACTGTATGTATGGCAACCTGTGGCAGAATATAGAATAAAAAAGGAGATATCATGCCATAAAATAATTACTCTTAAAAAGATGAATTAAAAATTTCCACACAGAGACTGAACCACTTTGTGTGAGAGCTAAAGCTGAATGGAATCAGGCAGAGTGATTACAGCAGACTCATACCAGTCACAATGATAAAGTACATAATTCTGTGAATAAGCACAAGAAATGGGTAAAGAAAGAATGGGTCAGAGGAATCCAGGGATGTGGTGGAGAGATCTAACAAAGATTCTAAAGAGAACTTGGAACCTAGAGCTACCTCACCACCTTGCAGTCACTCAGTCCCAGTTCTGTTCCACATTTAGCCATAAGTAGATAACAGCTTTCTTTGCTTTAGTTCTTTGCGACCTAGTAATGTCTAACATGTCCAGTTTATGAGAAATGGTGAGTCTTGTTATCATTGATTTTTCTTCTTCTAACTTAGCCTCATAGTTCTCACCCCCAAACCAGAAAGATGGGTCTTTAATTGAATGGATAAATAATGTGGCTAGGGGAAGCAACATGTAGCAGAGGCTTTGCTTCAGTAGAGTGTGCAGTGTGGATACAAGTGTGAAAAGCAGGATAGTTGTCATGGAAGAAAACTTTCAAATGTCCATTCTGTGGTCAATTGATGTTCATGTGTAAGCATGCAGGAGAGATTTCTTTTAGGTCCATCTTCTTTTTCTCCATGCTTTTCCACTTGTGAGCCACTGGTACAAAAAAATCTGTGCTTTGTTAATAGATGTAAACATTGTGATCTGCGTGGAGAATGGTTGTTTTCATCATTGTTATATGCCATGGAGTTGGCCGAGGAATGCACATATTTGGTCCACATAAAGGCTCCAAGTCTTTTCTCTTAAAAAAAGAGAAAAAATGGAAAAAATAAAAAGAAGCTTAATTAGATGCTTTTGACATCGCAGTCATACTTATAACACCAGTTGAGGTTGCATGACTGAGGCAGGGAGGGAGTGTCAGAGGAAAGCTTTAATTTAAAAAGAAAAACAAAGTTTGGATAAAGGAAATTATTTTCATTAACTATATTTTATTAGGCCTGGGTAGTTTGGGCCACATTATTAAATTAATTGTCAAACTTGAGTTGAGTTATCCAAGTGAGAGTCCTGATAAGCCACATGTGGATTGAATAGTGTGTCACTTGCCACTTTCAACTTATGGGCTTATTTTGTTTTAAATACTGTACCATACATGGGAGTTATGTACCTTCCCTACTTCTATATGCATATATTTTGATATTTTAAATGTTATATACTGGATAGGCCACTTATATTTCTAGAGCTGACTGGATTCTGCGCAACCTTTTTTCCCTGAATTAACATCAACTAAAGAGAAAAAAATTCAAGCAAGCAAAAATACAATAGTGCTGTTTTCATGGGAATCAAATGTGGACTCAAATAAAATGAAATCCTCCACAACTTCAAGGACCCCTTATCACATTGTTGCACATTGACCCAGGTGTGAAGATTTATAATTTCTTTATATTGAGGTACATTTCTTACTGGAGGCTGTCGTCCTTAAGTGTCAGGCATGAGAGCATTTGTGAGGGTGGCACAGAACCGGGCAATGTTTTGTTCTGCTCTATATACGGTCACTATGAATTGCAGAACACCAAACCAGACAACAACATCAGATCTATGATTTGCAAACATTGTCTCTCAAGCTATGGGGCATCTTTTCACTTTCTCAACAGTTTTCTTTGAATTGCCAACATCCCTCATTTTCAAGAAGTGTAGTTATTTTTCTCTGCTGATGCTTTCTACTCCCCAAAGACTGGTAGTCTTGAGACCCCAGGGACAATCAATGGTACCTTGTATGGTCGCTATGAGTTGATGGTAGTCAGGTGGCTTTTGCTTTTAACTTGTGTTTTTGGTTTCATAGCTAAGAAAGTATAGCTTAATAAACATTCACAAAAATTTACTTGTAATTTTTTTTAGTGTAGACTTCTAAATTTAGGTATTTGTTTTATTTTGTAATTTTTTTGTGAGGTAAGGATCCAAGTCCAGTATTTTTTATGTGGATATCCAGTTGTTCCGGCACTTACTTTTGTTGAAAAGACTATCATTTATCTGTTGAATTGTCTTGACACTTGTCAAAAATCCACTGAACTTCGATGCCTCAGTTTAGTTCAGGACTTTTAATAATTTCCTCTGAATCTATCGGTTTATAGCAGGACCTCACTGTCAGAATTAGTATTTCATTGTAGTATGCTTTAAATCTTAGAAATGCGTGTTCTTCCACTTTGCACTTCCTTTTCAAGATTATTTTAGCTAGGCTGCATTTCTTTTATTTCTGTAGGATATCTAGAATCTGCTTGTCAATTCTATAAAGAGGCTATCTGAGGTTTTTACAGGGATTGAGTGGAGTATGTAATAAATGTAGAGAATATTTCCATTTTCTATGGCCTGAAAACAAGATATTTTTCAATTTATTTAGGACTTCTCTACTTCCATCCTGATTCTTGTTTTCAGTGTCTATATATTTTTATCTTTTGTGTGAAATTGATTCTAAGATATCTTTTTTTTAGTGTAATTGATAAGATATTTGTTTTCTTAATTTAAGTTTTGGATTGATTCATTGATAGTATATAGAATTATTTTGTATATTGTTCTTATACATAGATATTTGATGAACTTATTATGAGCTCAATTTTATTGTACTTTTGGTGATTCTTTAGATTTAAAAAAAAATCACAAGAACATGCCAAGTGTAGATAAAGCTTGATTAGTCACTTAAATGTGTACACCATTAATCTAGTTATCCTCTTTCTCTTTATTTTTTTTTCTTAATCCCCCTGGCTAGAACATTTGCTACAATAACTTTCTGTCCCCAGTAAAAATGACAATAGTGGACATCCTGTCTTACTTCTGATTTGTAAGAGAAAGCCTTTCCCTTCTTACTATTAATAAGGATGTTAGCACTTGACCCAAGCACAGTATTTTCAGTTACCTCAACTGCCTGTGAAACTTGGACAACAAATAAGGAAAATGTAGAAGAACTGGTGCATTTGAATTACGGTGCCATTGAAGAATATTGAAAGAACCACGGACTGGAAGGAAAACACCCCAATCTGTCTTAGAGAATTCTCTGTAGAAGTGAAGATGGAAAGACTGTGCTTCAGGTACTTTGGACATGTAAGAGGAGATCAGACCCTGGAGAACAAAGCAGAGGGGCAGTGAACAACAGGAAGACCCACAACAAACTAGACGGACTCCGTGGCTACTCAGTGGGCTCACAGGTGATCACAAGTGATAGGATCGTGCAGGACCAATAGTGAGTTTACTCTTTAAAACAATATACAGAGCTTCTAGAGGAGTTGAAACCAAATTGATGGCACAACAGTGAAGACTTTGGTTGAAGTTTATCATGCTGTGCTTTATTTTTCCTTCAGGAGTTTATTTGAAATGCTTTGAGTGTCTTCTTCCTTGGCTGGAGTTTGTTGAAAATGCATAGATTACCCCCTGTTGACTTATTAAATTTATTCTTACTGAAAGCCCCTTTGCAGCAGAAGTATAAAATGAAGAACATGGAACTGAACAAAATATTGAAGTAATAAAGCAACTTGGTAGCACTAACTAGAGCTTAGGAAGGACCTGTCCCTAGAGCGTCTGTACAATGCTTGCCTTGGATAAGAAAAGAATAGTAGAAAATCTCGTAGAAACTCGATTTTAGAAGCTTCTTCTAAATTGTTCCTTGAATCACAGAGTATGTAAATGTAACACACACACAATCCACTATGATTTAGATGAAATCTAACATACTACTAGATCGTATATGGCCTTTTACAGATTTTAGGCCTATCATAAGGGAGTACATATTTTAAGGTTTTTAATAGATTCTTAAAGGTTGTCATAATATTGATCTCATTAGATTCTCTTTGAAGTCATCGTGCTTCTGACATGTAATAGAAGGAAAATCTGGACCCCAAGGTAGTTAATAAAGAAACGATCATTGCTGTTTATGTAAATTCCCAAAAGAAGGTTGAAAAAATAACAAAAAATTGCATAATATTATTGTACCAAATTTGCTACTATTTCTACAATATTGTCCTAAAGTATTTTGAAAACAACTGGTAAAAATGATTGGCAATGATATGTATGCCTTTGAAAAGTAATCTAGCTTTGATCAAGTTTACAAATTCCACTACCTTCTAGAACTTTGAGAGAGGAAAAGTGATTTGGCTATATCCCGTACACCTTTAGCTGGCTTGGTAAATGAAGCATCAGATATGGGTATATATATCAAAGGACACACTAAACACAATTTTCCTTAAAATATATAAGTTAATTGAATTTAGCTAGGTAAATATGTTAAAAAGAACCAAATAGTCATTATTTGTGTTTGTGTTCCTGGATTCTTTGATTTAGTCACCCTATTGTAAGTCTGTTGTGGGTGCTTTCTAGTCTGTTCTGACTAGAAGAAAACACTGCTCAGTTCTTTGCCCTCCCCACCATTGTTCCTATTCTTGAACCCATGGCTGCATGCACTGTTGCCAAGCCATCTCATCGAGGCCCTGCCTTCTTTGCGGCTGCTCCTCTATTTTACCAAGAATGAGCCCTCTGCAGGGACCGCTCTTTACTGACAACATGTTGGAACTCTCACCTTCCTTTCCTTGAAGAGCACTCTGCTGCAGGGTGCTCTATACATCGATCATAAGCTACTAGCTGATCATGAATGTAGTGTGGATAGAACGCATGGCATTAAAAAATACACGTAAGCCGATCATCAATCCCACCACTTAATTGATATGCAGCACAGCCAATCAGATGCAATCTTAGGTGTCAAATGCATACGAAAACAACTGTGCCCAGTGCAGCAAAACTGACAAGCTAAATTATCGCCAATTTTTAGACCTTGTTTTTTTCTCTTATTTTCGTTTTTTCCATTATTGGCACCCCAATAGTGTGCCACTGGATGGGTAACCCCCATGTACAACAGAATAAACTGTGCCAGCCCTGTGCCACCTACAAATTATTTATGGGGATAGCAAATTTCCCACTCTTAGAGTTAGCAGACTCACTAGGTCATTCAAGTCAGAAAACCTGGTGACATTCTCCCCTTCACCAACTACAGCCAGTTACACACTAAGCAACTCACTGTTACTTTACTCTGAACTCTATGCTCAAAATATCTCTGAAATCTGTCTGTACTTCTCCTTGCCTGCTGCCTTGGAAAAACAACTCTTGTCCTTATTTAAGCCCTTGCTAGGGCTAATTCAATAGTGTTTTAGTCAGTCTCTTTATCTCATCTCTCTTCGCTACAATCCATTCTCCACACTTGCCACAATGCTTATCTTCCTAAAGTGTCTCATCTTGTGGTTTCCCTGCATAGAAACTTTGAGTGGTTTCCCATCATCTGGAAAAAGCTCAAATCCTTTCCAAGCTCCTTAGCATGGCATTACAGGTCCTGAAAAATCTGAGCCAGACCTGCCTTTCTCACTCACCCCCATCTGCAGTTCCTTTCTTCCACAACCACATATTTGTCATCACTCTGAAAGAAGGAGGGATGAAGAATTGGATGGCTTATCATATGTGTCTCACCTGAATTTCTTGTTATTCTTCAGACATACTTTATGTACCCACTGCCATCTTGTAGATTGCAGTTAGCATGTTATTTCCTCTACTTGGAATCTCTCTTACTCGCTGTTAAGGTATTCTAGCAGCTCTTTAAGATTCTATCCACACTTAAATACCTTCTTTTGGCCATATCATCCAACTCCTTTTCAAAACCTGGTTGCTTCTATATCAATGCTTCCAAGACTTCACTGCTATTCACATCTCAATTACAGCCCATCAGAATAATTGAAAACAGCAACAACAAATGTGCCTTATTCCTAGCTTTCAGTACCAGAATTTAGCTCTATTATTTTACCTTGCAATGGTGTATTGCCTAGTGTGTTAACATAATAAAAATTGGTCGAATGAATGAGTAAATGAAGAAACAAAAAAACATGAGTCACCAAACAATTTACATTCTGCGGATTACATTGTGATCATATTTTGTATGAATTTAAGCGAAAGACCAGGGGGCTTTAAGCTTTAAAAGATTGTTACATGTATTTTTGTGATATTTGACATGTTAATCTTAAGGAAATGGATTAATTACAAATGCTATTTCAAAGGGCTTAATTTCTTATCAGAAGGTCATTGCTAAAGCATAAAGTTGATGAGATTGTGCTGAATAATAATAAGCAAGTAACATTTACTAGAATAATCAAGCTTTACATTACAATAGAAAGGAAAAAGATTTGATGTTACTGTGGGTCTGAGACTGCCTACTGGTAATTTTACCTCTGGTAGCATTTAAATGTTCAGTTTTGCAGATTAAAATTTTCAAGCATTTCATGGTTTATGATTGCTCATGCTGATCATTTCTCTTTAACATTATCGAACGATGTTGCTTCACTTATACATTATTCAATAATGTTAAAGAGAGAAATGACTATGGAACATGGAAGATGACTTTATGCCCAGGTTTAGTTTATAATCTTTATATCATCAAAACAGAACCAAAAGAATATAACATATACTTACATATACCTGTAAAAAGAGACTTATTTTAAGGAATTTCCTCATATGAACTCAGAAAGATTTCTATGCTGCAATTTTGCAGCAGAATTTTTCCTTGCCCAGGAAAATTCGATTTTTGCTCTTAAGGCCTTCAACTGATTGGAGGTGGCCCACCTGCATTATTGAAACTTTATTGGATCACTTTGCTTAATGTCAATTGATTATAAATGTTAATAACATCTCTAGAATACTTTCATAGTCACATATAATCTAGTGCTTGGGGCTGAGCCCTGGTGGTGTAGTGGTTGTGCACAGGACTCTGGCCCACTGAGTTGGCGGTTCAAATCCAGCAGCAGCTCTCTAGGAGCAAGACTGGGACTTCTACTCCCACCAGAAGTCAGTGATGCCCCTCCCCAAATCTAGTGCTTGACCAATCAACTGAGCACATTAGCTTAACCAAGTTGACACATATCACAATTGAAATTTATGATCATAAATGACAAGATAAGCAACCCAAGTGGTGGTATGTTAAAGGTTCCTGTTATGAATCGATTTGTTTTCTTCCAAAATATATGTTCAAGTTCTAACCACCAGTATCTTCAAATGTGAACTTATTTGGAGATATCATTTTTCTAGATGTAATTACTCAATGTGAGGTTATATTGAAGTATGATGAGCCCAAACCCAATCCTTATAAAAAGAGAGTCATACACAGAACAATAGCATAGAGTGATAAAGTTAGAGGTGAGAACAATGTATTTATTGGCCAGCAAATGCTTAGGACTGCCAGCCACCTCCAGAAGCTAGTAGCTGGACTACTTCAGACTCTTGCTGACAGATTTCGGTGATATTGAAGCTCAAGAACAATATATAACAACAGCATTGATATCACATGCAAGTAAAATTTTGTTGAAGGTCATTCAGCAACAGTTTCATCAGTACATTGACTGTGAGCTACCAGAGGTTCAGGTTAGATTCAGAAGAGGATTTGAGCAGGAAAAATCATTACTAATGTCATATGGATATTGACAAAAGGCAGAGAATATCTGAAACATATTTACTTGTGTTTTATTGAGTTTACAAAGGCATTATACAGTGTGGATCATAACAAACTATGAAAATATTTGAGAAAAATCTTCATGGTGCTCAAGTGGAACCTGTACATGGATCAAAAGGAAGTTGTGTGACCAGAACCAGGGAATATCGCATGTTTTAAAGTCAGGAAAAAGATGTATCAAGGCTGCATCCTCTTACATACTTCTTCAGTCTGTGTGCTTAGCAAATACTCAAGAGTCTGAAGTTTAGTGAGAGGGTAGCGTCAGGATTGGAGGAAGGCATTTTAAGAAACTATGACATGCAGATGACACAACCTTGTTTGTTGGAAATGAGGAGGACTTGAAGCTTTTATAAATGGAAATGAAGGTCAAGGATTACAGCCTTGAGTAGGGAGTGAAACTCAATGTCAAGAAAACCCCAAATCTTCATAACTAGACCATTAGGTAACACTTGATACATGGAGAAAAGATTGAATTTGTCAAGGGTTTCTTATTGCTTGGATCCACAACACTCATAGAAGCAGCAGTCAAGAGATCAAAGGACACATTTCTTTTTTTAAAAATCATCTTATTGGGAGCTCACGCACAGCTTTTCACAATACATACATACATATATTGTGCCAAGCACCTTCACATGCCTGCTGCCATTATTATTTTTCAAATATCTGCTTTACCACTTGGGCCCTTTGTATCTGCATCTCATCCTTTCCTCTCCCTCCTTACTCCCCCCGCCCCCACCAAGCCTCAATACTTTATAAATTATTATTGTTTTGTCATATCTTACACTGCCAAATGTCTCTCCTTGCCCACTCTTCCAATGTCTGTCTTCCCGATAGGAGGCTATGTGTAGATATTTGTAGTTGATTCCCTCTCTCTACTCCACATTCCCTCCATCCATTCAGTAGCTCCACTCTTACTACTGTTCCCAAGGGGTTTGTGTCAGACAGGGTTCTCTTAGAGAAATAAAACCAGGACACTTGTAATTCTTGTTATTTGATGCTTGATATCTGCTCCCTTCAACCCCTCATGATCACACAGGCTAGTGTGCTTCTTCCATGTGGGCTTGCTGCTTCTGGGCTAGATGGCCACTTGTTCACCTTCAAGCCTTTAAGATCCCAGGTACTTTATTGTTTGATAGCTGGGTGCCATCAGATTCCTCTGCTCTGTCTGCCTCTGTTCCCTTTTGTCTTTGGCAATCATGTCAGGAGGGTGAGCACATAGTGATATGATTTTTGTTCTTTGATGCCTAATACCTGGTTCTTTCCCCACCTCATGATGAAGGACACATTTCATTGGGTAAATCTACTGCAAAAGACCTCTTTAAAGCACTGAAAAACAAGGGTGTTACTTTGAGGATTAAGGTGCACTTGACTCAAACCCTGGTACTTCCAACAATCTCACATGCATACTAAAGTTCGATACCAAACAAGGAAGACTGAAGAAACACCAATGAATTTGAACTATGGTGCCACTGAAGAATAATGAAAGTTCCATGGATTGCCAAAAGAACAAACAGATCCATTTTGGAGGAAGTACAACCAGAAAGTTCCTTATAGTCAAGGAAGTAGAGCTCCAGCTCATGCACTTTTGGACATATTGTAAGAAGAAACCAATAGAGAAAGACATCATGTTTTCTAAAGTGGAAGGGCATTGAAAATAAGGAAGGTTCTTGAAGAGATGGATTACTAAATCAGTTTCCATAATGGCTGCACATACCTACATAAAATGATGGAAATTATTTTATTGGGAGCTCATACAACTGTTATTACAATCCATACATGCATCCATTGTGTCAAGCACATTTGTACATTTGTTGCCATCATCATTTTCAGGAACATTTCTTATAAGACAAATTCATTCTATTATACCTTGATTAATTTGTGATCTCAAAGTAAACAGCTAGAGCAGTAAATGAAAAGCAAGAAAAATGGATAGCATTCTTAAAGCATTGATGATATAAAATCTTTCCCATCTACAAAATTTGACCCTTTAAATATAGATGATTAATACAATTATAGGACATTAATACAGAAATTAATCATTTACAAATACTCAGTCATTAAGTAGGGGGTAAGTTAGATTTCAATAGACTAAATTCTCCTGGGACTTGCCAAAATGAAAATTATGAGTATTTAGAATGAGTAAAAGTTAAAGCTTACTGCACTTTAAATGTGTTGATAACATCAAGTTTCATTTGAGTATGAATATTCCTAGCTAGTTTGGTCTTTGGATATCCTTTCACTGGAAGAAACAAAAAGTATTTTTTCTTGTTGAAAAATGCATGAATTCAACCCTACTTTTAATTTAGGAAAGTGGGTAACTTGGTGACTCCAAGTTTCATTGGCACTAATACCTACTCCTTTATCAAATTATGGGATGATCACTTTTTACTTATTACTTCTGTTATTGATATATTGATGAGTATTAATATTACAAAAATACTTTTATTTTAAAACACAAGAACTATGGATCCATGGCTTCCTTTGTAAATATCAAGGATCATGGGTGCTTGTATTCAGCTCTGCTTCTTGACACTTTAAGTAGTATTCAATTTTCTCCATGGTAGCATTCAAATTGATTCCTACTTTGGATTCTTTTATAATCCTTTTATTTTATATTCCAGGGAAAATTAAATAAAGATCTCATAAGCCTCAATGATTTATCAAGAGACAAGATAAAAAAGGAAGAAATTCAGGATAAAAAATGGCCTTTAATCCTAGTGTTCCTTGACTGTGTCTTGGGAGCCTGGAGGGTAGAAATTTGTAGCCCATTTGACAATCTGCCTGCCTGGTTTGCCTAGCATGGAAAACCAGAGATTGGCAGAAGAATGAAGCCACTTGGGTGCATTTTGGAATATTTTTTCAGGTCATAGTATATTCAAACTTTTGCTTTTCCTTATACATAATACATTTCTACAAAGTGCAATTGAAAAAAAAGGAAGCAAATTATTTATTTTTTGATTTGTTGTGTTGGGGTTGTTAATGAAGCTCAAACACATTCTTCTTTTGCGAATATGATCTAAAATAGCTATTACGTTCACATTTTTTCCTTTATAGGAGATAAATTTGACATAGGAACAGATAAAGTTAAAAGGAATAGATTTCAAAAAATGGAATAGAGTTCCACAATGCCTTAGCTTTTCCTCCTCTACTCAAAACTTGATTCTAATTTAGAAAAGACTTCTTTTTCCTTTTAAAAATATTTAGCAATAAAATGCTTCTATTAACTTTTGCAAAAAATCTAGAGAAACAGACTCCTTAATAATTCATATTTAAAATAACAAATACAATGTTAACTTATACAAATAAGGATATTTGTTCATTCCATGTTTTATTCATTAAGATAGCTCTTTACTACTAAGGACCCAATAATGTAGCTGTTCAGGAATCTGGGGTTTAGAAATGCTTTTGTAAATGTGCATCAGCTCTTTATCCCACACATATTGATATCATTTTTTTGTTCTTTTTATTCTAGTTTTCTTCCATTATATTAGCAGTCTCAGAGAAAACGAGCATCAGGACATAGTGAATTTTTGCAGAGTTTCTCTGTAAAAAGAACTGAGACTATTTATCTGAACAGGTGAGGTGCCATGCTGGCTGTCTATGAACATTTAATGTGCTATCTATCACATAGAAAAACCATGAGGTTCCTTTTATGTATACACAGATAGCAGGCATTGTACCAATGGGTGGTATTTAAAATATGGGGTATATGTATATAAATTTATAAAAGGGAGAAATATCATGCATTAATGCAAATTAATAAAAGGGAGAAATAGCTGATAATCAGAATGTCAAAAAGAAGAATGAATTGCATTTAAAATTAACAAATATTCTATCATCAGCAGTGGTGCTTAGAAGTGAGGAACCACTTATTAAAATAGAAAATAGAACTAAGATACTTCTTTCAAAGACTTCAATAAAATGGAATCCTGTATGTTGGCTGTCAAGTTGTCTTCATCTCATAGCGACCCTATGTACAGCAGAACAAAATACTACCAAATTCTGTGCCACCCTCACAAGTTGGTTAGCTTGACCCTTTTTTTCCAGCCGTCCTCTCAGTCCACAGTGTCCAGGGTCTTCGTCTTCTCTGCTCATTTACTTTACCAGGCAGAATTTCCATTTCCAGGGACTACTTTCTTCTGATAATAGACATCCTGGGGGCAAAGTGAATTAATGGGTCAGGCTGTTAACCTCAAGGCCAGCAGTTCAAAACTACCAGATGCCACATAAGAGAAAGATGAGATTTTTTATTACAGAGCTAGAGAAATCCACAGGGGCAGTTCTACCCTGTCTTACATGGTAACTTGGATTTAGAATTGACCTTAGGGCACTGAGTTTTATAGATTTGTAGAGTTTTGTAGATAACATATCTAAAATACATGAGAAAATGTTGCAGGATTCTTCTTTTCAAATAGCATTTTGGCTGTATATTATCCCAGACAGATTTTTTTTTGTTCTTTTGTAAGTCCATAGTACTTTCAATATGTTTTGCCAGACACACATTAATTTTTGAAGTCGTCACTTTCAACATTTTAGAGCTGTCTTCTGCAGCAGATTTTCCCAATGCAGTATACCATTTGATTTCTCGACCGCTGCTTACATGAGCATTGATTGTGGACATAAGCAAAATAGAATCCTTCACAACTTCAATCTTTTCTCTTCTTATTATGAGGTTAACAATTTGTCTAATATGAAGGGTATTGGTATTGATTATATTGAATTGCAATCCACACTGAAAGCTACAATTCCTGATCTACATAAACAAGCACTTTGAGTTATCTTTCCTTATAGCAAGAAGGATTGTGTCTTTCTCTAATGTCTTCACCATGTTCATATGGTCTAGATTTTTGGATTATACAGATTGAATAAATACAGATTTAATAACATATAGATTGAATAAATTTGGTGTGTTGGGTTGACTAGAGAAACAAATCCAGAGACCCTCACATAAGTATAAGAAAAAGCTTTATGTCAAAGAGCAATTGTATATTAAGAAAACATCCCTGTTCCATTCAGATCAAGTCCACAAACCTGATATTAACCCATAAGTCCAATACTAGTCCCCAAATCCTTCTTCAGACTCACATCGTCACATACAATGATACAAAATGTAGGAACATCATAGGCTGGTGGGTACAAAGTCTTGTGGATTCGGTAGTGGTGGAAGCATCTCAGCATCTGGTGTGAGTCTCTACACATGGGTGCTTCAGCTCTCTGAGCATGACTCTTCAATAGCAGGGGGATATTAATGGTATCACCAAAAAATTATGTGTTCTGTTCGGTCATCTTTCTTTTTAGAATGGGTACTAATATGGATTTCTTTGAGTTGATTTGTCATGTAGCTATCTTCCAAATTTCTTGGTGACTGAATACTTAAACTCGTTCTTCATCAGCTTTTTGAAATATTTTAATTATTTTCTGTTAATTCCTGGAGACCTTTTTGTTTTCTAAATATTTCAGTGCAGCTTGTGCTTCTTCATTACAATTGGTTTCTTATCACATATTATCTATTGAAATGATCGAATGTGAACCAATTTATTTTGGTACAGTGTACGTGTATTCCTTTCATCTTCTTTTGATGCTTCCTCTGTCATTTAATATTTTGCCCACACAAACCTTTTAGTATTGCAACTCAAGGCTTGACTTATTTCTTGAATTACTTCAGATTGATATAGTCTGAGTATGTTCTTCATTTTTGGTTTTATAACTATAGGCATTTGCACACTTCAGTATAATTATGTTTTTCCCTCTCAAGCTGTCATTTGAAAATTTCTGTTCATTTCTTTTACTTGATAATTTCTTTAATTTGTTTTAGCTACACTCCAATCAAGAGCAAGTTTCAGAAACTTTCTGACATTCATTGTTATATTTTCTCTTTATTTTTATATTTTTTTCTCTAAAGCCATTTTATTGTGAGTTCTTATAGACATTATACCTTTCCATTGGTTCGTCACATCAAGCAATACTATACAACTGCTGCTACAGTCTGTTTCAAAATATTTTCTTCCTTCTTTAACTCCTTGATATCAGTCCCTCTTTACCCTGCCCCCTACCCTACTGCCATACCCCTCAGGAACCCTGATTCTCCTGGTATCTTATATCATCTATCTTGTTGCCTATACTGAAAAGCAGAGAAATATATAACAAAAATTAAGAGGGCTACTACAAGGACAAAATACATCAAAATTAAACTCAAAATACATCAAAATTAGAAACAACACAGAAAATATTGAAAACCAGCTAAGGCCGAATGTGTTTCAGAGGGAGGATCAAGTGACTATGTTCCAATTGTTCAAATCAGGTATATAATTTTGATTTTTTATAGTCCTCTCTATAGTACTCTCTCTTTGGTAATCAATTTATTCCCATCCCTCCTTTATGGATAGAGGGAAATCACTGAAGGCTTATTTCCTTTGTAGATCTCATAAATGCACATGAGTCTCCACTGTCATCCATCAACCTCTGCAAACCAGAATATTATAATTTAAGATCTGATACTGTTCCCTCCTTCATTTTTGGATTATATAATATACAATCCTTAGGTCAGGGATTTGATGTTCTTCCTTGTTGATCAAGTGCACATCTCACTTAGGGTTCAATACATTTCTCAGCACATTCCTGACTACTTCTTGCCTTTTCTGTTCTCATTTTACGTTTCTTTGGCTCCTCCCTCATCCTTTTTGGTGTTGATGGGGAAGGGTCCATTGACCACTCACAATTTGCTGTTCAAACTCATCAGCTCCCCCTGGGGAGAAAGATAAGGGTCCTCCAAAGACCCTCTTTCCCTTGGAAATCCTATGCAGGGGCAGTACGATTAAAAATCAACTGGATGGCACTGGGTGTTTTCTCATTTAAAAAATGCTATCTTATATTTAATTGATTGTTGATAACATTTTTGGAATTAAACAGGTAACAACAATATAAATCAGTGATATCTTCAGAGAATCTCTACTTAAATTGATTCCACTTTCCAAATATTTAAAGGAACATGCAGTGATATCTTTAATTAATATCCAAAATTAAAAGTAGAAAGCAAAACAAAACACAAAACCTTCCAAACACTGAAGGTAATATATTTGTGTATTTTGTTTGTTTTAAGATGAGTAGAAGATATGTTCATTTTCCTTTCTTAATTATTCAATTTCTGCTGAAATGATATTATGCATATACAAAGGGGATCAATAGAAAAATAAGTGTGATGAAGGAAATGTGAATACATGAATGTAATGAAGTTGTGGGAAAGAAAATTACAGACTTGATGAATGTCTGGTGGATGGAAACTAGATGAAGCAGATAAAATTCAGAGAGCAAAGGACCTGCCCAGAACATATACAAATAAGGGCCACAACTGAGATGGTGGCTTTTCTTTTCATGAGAGATTGGTGTGGTCTTCAAGTTAGCACATATAAGAGCAGTATTAAGACATTTCAATGGTAATAATATAGAGGAATGTGTGGAGCACAGCTTAGCTAGAGTTCTTATTTACTGCTCATTCCTTGCCCCTGTTCCTGCTTTGCCCACAGAGTCCCATGTGTAGAATACACTGTCCACCCACCCCTACTTCCAAGACTGGCCACCACAGCATTTTTCAAGGCTGGAAGCACAGACCTACTTTCTACAGAAAATGAACTTCCTGTCTAGGGAGGTCTAAAGTTTCTAGCTTGAATATTTATGTTAGTGTGGACAGTCGTGTCCAGTTAACCTCCTTAATCCCCATTTGCTCATCCTAAAATGAACTTGCTAGTGGATAGACCCTAACTGCAACTATAGAACTTGAATCAGTTTTTCCATATAATTTAGCTATCATCATGGGGGATTACTGTCTTTCTACTGAGAACTCTAGCCCAGTCAGTGGGAAGAATTTTAAGAAATGGCTTTTTTTAAAAAAATGCATGGAATCAGATATGCAAAGTCCTAAATGTTATCCTAGTCCAGATTTTGACCTATTTTAAATTTAGTCATTTTATAGACTTTTATTAGTGGCATAAATGAAAAATAAGAATTGGTGGTTTCAAAGGCTTTGAGTTTCATTAAATTTTTAAAATCTGTTTTAATATTTAATAAAGAGGTCCCTCTAAAAATGATGCTGACATAAGGCAGGGGAGTTTCTCATTAATGAACTTTTTATTTAATTTTATTTTTATTAATAATCTTAATGGGGACTCATCTTATGACAATCCATCATTCAATTGTATTAAGCACACTTGTACATATGTTGCCAAAAACATTTCAAAAACATTTACTGGGTTTAGTTCCTTTGGCTTATGACAATGGATATTGAGAGAAATGTTGGGTGGTGAGTTAATAATAATGAGTACAAGAATGAAGCAAATATTGTAAAATTTATTGTGGTGATGACTGCACAATTATAAAAATATGTTTAATTAATTGGATTGTATGATATGTGAATCAGTTCAATAAAACTGTAAAGCAAAGGAAAAAAAAACATTTTCATCCTACTTGAGCCCTTGGTGTCAGCTCCTCTTTTTACCCTCCCATCCTCTCCCACACTTGTGAATCCTTGATCAATTATATATCATTGTTTTTATTTCATATCTTACACTGTCCATTGTCCCCTTTCACCCACATTTTTGTTATTTGTCCCCCTGGTGGTGTGGGCTATATGTCCAACCTTGTGATGGGATTCGCCTTCCTCAACATCCCCACTATGCCCCTACTCTCATGATGTCACTACAGTTTCTGAGAGGCTTAACTATCCTGAATTTCATGTGTCAGGAGCTCTTATCTGTTCCAATGTGTGTACTCCAGTATAGCCAGATTCTAAAGTGCATTTCTCTTTTGTCTACTTATTTGCTTCTCTGCTAGATGGCTGCTTATTTAACTTAAAGCCTTTAAGACCCCAGATGCTATCTCTTTTGATAGTCAGGCACCATCAGCTTTCTTCACCACATTTGCTTATGCAGCCATTTTGTCTTCAGTGATTGTGTTGGAAAGGTGAGTAACAAAGAGTGCCAGGTTATTAGAACGAGTGTTCTTGTGTTTAGGGAGACCTCGAGTAGAGACCCAAAGTTCATCTGCTATATGAATACTTAACATATAAATGTATATACACAGGCCTCTATCCCTCTACCCTTTAATTATAAATTACTTTATTTACATATATGCATGCCTACAGCTATACCTTTTGTGATAGTTACATAATCAATGTGAGACTATTAATAGCGAAGGGGTGGAGCTTATCCTGTCAATCAAGTTGCAGCTTGATGACCTCATTTGGAGGTGCAACGGAGATAAATAACTCTGGAATCCAGATGCGCTCACTCCCCGCAAGTCATTCCTGTTGACAAGCCACAGGGAGCTATGCTGATGGCACTCAGAGCCTGGGATCTGGAGGAGTCATGTTGAGACCAACACCAGCGCTAAGATGCTTCCACCACCACTGGATCCACGAGACTTTCCACCCATTAACCTGTGAACTTCCTGCCGTCAGTGTCATTGCATGTGTTGCTTGAGTCTGAAGAAGAATTTACAGACTGATATCAGACATATGGGCCAATATTAGACTTAAGGTCTTAATCTGGACTGGGCTGGGATGTTTTCATAATATACAATTATTCTTTTATGTAAAGTTCTTTCTTATACATATGAGTGTGTTTGGATTTGTTTCTCTAGTCATCCCAGACAAACATAGTACCTTTATAAATAGCTTTTGATTTGTACTTCTTTCCTCTAGTTTCCTTTCACTTCCATCCTGTTCCACCATCATACTCACCTGCCACTTGGCTCTCAGCAATTCCTGTTGAATACAGTGCAGTTGGTCAACCCTACCAGGCCTCCTCACCATCATTTTTAGATCTCTTGTTCCTTGATTCTAAAGTTGTTGGCTCCCCACACTCCCACTCCTGCCTCTATCCTCTCCCATGTCCCTCTGGGAGTGCTGGTCCTTTTGTTTTCTCCTTAAGATTGTTTGTCCTGCCTATTTTATATAGACACACATAGGGTGAAAGGAAACCAAAACAAAAAAAAAACCTTGATAGGTAGTACCAGGTCTGTCTGCTAACCCTTATGAGCGTTTTCCAATTGAGTCTAATGACTTGCCATGCCCTGTTCACAGGTCAGAAGTCTATTTTCAGGATTCCTTGGGGAATTGGTTCTTTGCTGTCTTGCTGCCTGTTGCACTCCCTTCACATTTCACCTCCCTGTGCATGGAGCAGACCAGGCACATTTTCTGCACAGCTCCCAGTGCTGCTCTGAGTCAGTAAGGGAATGTCTTGTGTCTCATGGTGGTGCTGGCCTTAAAGTCTTCTCTATGTTGCGGTTCCAAGCAGGGATGTCGTCCTCAGGACTTGGTGGGTCATGATATGGTCCACTCTCTGTCTCTTTTCCCCTCAGTTCACACCTGGAGAACTTCTTAAAACTTTAGATTAACAAAGGTTAAAGATTTCAGTTTCAGATTTCAGTGGTACTTGACACATTTTACTTACCATAAAATATACCTGTTTTAAGCATGCCACTGAATATTTTTAGTAAATTTATAGAGCTATAAAAAAAGAAAAATATTTATAGAGCTGTGTGACTATCATTGCAGTCTACTTTTAGAACATTTTCATTACCCCAAAAGACAACTTCAAGCACACTTGTAGTATCTCATCATTCTTACCTCTAATTACAGGCAACAACAAATCTACTTTTTTATTATAGATTAAAAAGTGTTTTCTATAAAAGGAATCGCACAATACATAGCCCTTTGTGTCTGACTTCTTCAAATTGGCACAATGATTTGGATTTCATCCATGTATCAATATTTAATTCTTTTTTGAAGCTGAAGAAAACATTGTATTGATTTTTCTTTTCTTTTTTTAGTATGTATCAGTTAGCATTAAAACTATAATTGAATGCTGGAATTGTGCTCAATCTGACCCCACCACACTGGAGAGTATGTACAGAGCAGCAAGGGGAGCAAAGCAATGAAGTTCCGGGGAATACAAAAAGTAGACTTTGGGGTCAGGGCCGCATCAGATTCGACTGGAAAACACTCCTACAGCTCAGAAAACAATTTATTTATCGACTTCTTTTTTTTGTCATTTTTTTTGATTTTGTTGTATTGTTTGGCTCTGCCTTGTTTTTATGATTATTATTGTCTCTGCATGTGTAGATATGGTAGGTGGGATAAACAATCCAGAGGAGAAAACAAGGGGACCAATGGTTCTGGGGGGAAATGGGAGGGGAGAAGGCAGGGGAAAGGAAGGGGGGTGACAACCAACCAAGAAGTGATCTAAAATTGGTGGCAAGGAGGGCATGGGATGTCTGGTTGGAAATGTAGCTGAGAAGAATTACTGAAACTTGAATAAAGGTCAAACATGATAGTGGAACAAGAAGAAAGTAAAAAGAAATAGATAAAAGAAGTAGGAGACAAAAGACATTGATAGGGGTCTAAATCCAGGCATGTACATATGTAAATATATCTATATGTAATGATAGGGAACAAGATCTATGGGCATATATTTATATGTTAAGTATTAAGGTGGCAGATGAACATTGGGTCTTTACTCAAGTGTTCCCTCAATGCAAGAACACTTTGTTCTAATAACCTGACACTCTGTGATGCTCACCTGCCTGACACAATCTCTGAAGTCAAAATTAGTGTGTTAGTTTACAAATGTAGTGAAGTGAGCTGATGATGATTGGCTATTAAAAGATATAGCATCTGGGACCTTAAAGACCTGAAGATAAACAAATTCCCATCAAGCTGAGAAGCAACAAAGCTCACATGGTAGAAACCTACCAGTCTGTGTGATAATGAGGTGTCCATGCGATCAGGTATCAGGCATCAAAGACCCAGAACAAAAAAATCATATCAATATGATTTAGGGGAAGTGCAGAGTGGAGACCCAAAGTCCATCTGGAGACAATTGGACATTCCCTTCCAGAAAGGTCACAAAGAAAAGATGAGCCTGTCAGGGTGCAGTACAGCATCGAAGTAGCATTCAATTTTCCTCCAGTTCTTTAATATCTCCTCCCCCACTATCATAACCCCAATTCTACTTTACAAATCTGGCTAGACCAGAGCATGTACACTAGTACAGATAAGAGATCACAACACAGGAAATCCAGGGCTGATAAACCCTAAGGACCAATAGTGTCAGAGTTGCAATACCAGAAGGTTAAGGGGAAAGTTGGGGGAAGAAAGGGGGAACCGATTACAATCATCCATGTATAACCCATTCCCAGGGAAATGGGCAGTAGAAACATGGGTGAAGGGAGACAGCAGTCATGAAAAAAATGAAAAATATCAAGTGTTCATGAGAAAGGGAGAGTGGAAGAGGAGGAAATAAGCTGATACCAAGAGCTCAAGTAGAAAGAAAATGTTTTGAAAGTGATCATGGCAACATATCTACAAATGTGTTTAACACAATGAATGTACATATGGATTGTGATAAGGGCTGTATGAGCCCCCAGTAAAATGATTAAAAAATATACTATAACTGAAAAGAAGCTAATTTTTGCTTTGTCTTTTCCAGGTTTATTTCTCCACTTAGTTTTCATGTATAAACATTATATAATTAATTTCCGAGGAAAAATTATAGGTACTAATTGAAAAAAATAGAGGTTTCTTTGTCTCATAATGTGAGCAAGTTTATCATCTTATCATTGATTAATTTTCTATCTTCTGACGCTTGCCCATGAGGCTGCTATGAGTTGGAATTGACTCAGCACCCACAAGAACGCTTGCCTTACATTGGGACGTTTTCTTTCTTTCTTTAATTGACTTCTTTCGCTCTCCACCAACGTGAAGGCCTGGAAAGTGCTGGGCAACAACAGGTGTAAAGGGGGACATTGTGAAGAGTAGAACAAGGACATAGTCATTCCTTTCCGCACTAGTTTTCCAGCTTCTTTTCTGTATTGCCAGGTTGTCCAGATGTCAAATATTCCAAAATGTCCATTTTTTTACTTATGAAAAGAAATGGTTGAAAACTTAGAAAGTTTAAAATGCTTCAACAGAGTTAATTGAATTTTATATTCTTTAATGAACATATACTTATCTTTTAAATGATATGTTTGCACTTCTTCAATGTGGTTTAGGGTACTTAGACTTCTATAGTATCTCACACTTGTGTGCAGTGGTCTAAGTTTTTCCCTTTGGTTGGGCACTGATGGTTCTTAGTATTTATGTTTATGCTCTTCATGGGAAGGATTCATTAAAGTTATTGACAGACCTCCACATTTATTATTCTCTTCATCTGTCCCTAAAATAACTGCATTATTTGATTTTCCTTGAAATTGATAGACATAATTTAGTACTTGGCCAAATATGTTCTAGCTTCTATGCCTTTATGGACCTTGTTCTATAATTAATAAATCTATTGTTTATACAATCAATGGAAAAAGAAAAAAAATCTTTGGACTGAGAATCAGTTTGAATTCCAATGACATAACTCTCTGGTTATCTCAAGAACGTCCATTTTCACTGAAGTAATTCTTTACATTAATTAACTAAGAGGATAGAGTAAGCCTTCCCCTTGTGTTTCTGACACCGTAGACCTTTTTTGGAGCAAATAGTATCATCTTCCTAGCCATGGTATAATATCTGAGTTCAATTTCTTTTTTTTCCAAGGTGGGCCTAATAAATTGTCTCTTAAATTGTTAATGAGAAGAATAACCAAATTAATGCATTAAAAAGATAAAAATGTACACTTTGGATACATTTGGGTATAGCAAGTGCTCAACATATACTGGTTGCTTAATTGTTGGTTGAATAAATTATTTGTTTGCATTGTCTTTATTCTTCTTATGTTATATTGATCACATATTTATACTATACTCTGTAGACTTGGGCACCTATTTTAGCATCACTGTGTAATTATTGATAACAGTACTGTTGATTAGCTATACATTATTAGGATGATACAGATGGTATAAATAGTAATTTTTATTTCCATTGATCTACATTTGAAAATAGACAACAATAATGTAGAAGCCACGATCAATAATAATTTCCAGAACTTGTACCACAAAACAAATTTAATCACCTTTTTGATTACCTGATTTAATTGTCAGAGTTCTGGGAGGAAGATATGTGGATTCTAAGAGCTTTTGATTCACAGTACTAAATCTTCAAAAGTTTTGTCTTCTCGTTTTGTCCCATTATACCAATCAAATTTCCAAAATATTTTCTTAGTTTCTTTACATATTATTAGTAAAATTTTCTGTCTGTCTTCATGAATCTATTCAATGTGGTACATCACTGTGCCAAATGAACATAGCAGTTGTTCTGACCATGGTGGTTATTTTAGATGCAGCTTCTTTATGTGAATTTCCTCTTTCTGAAACAATTTTCTTCACTCAAACCACTTTGGGGGCACCCAAAGTTTCTGAATATTCACCTAAAGATATGCTTATAAAAAGAACAGAAGCTCTGAAAACTGAAAAACAGAAAACATCCCTTAAGCTTCAGAGAAGGTGAGAAATCAGAGATGGGCATCCGTCTTCCTCCTCATTCTTTTTCAAACCACCCTCAAAGACAAATAAAGCAACAAAGAAAGACAGGCATGAGGATGCGAAAAGAGACAGGATGAATTTATTTGAGGCAATGTTTGGGCTATAAAAATGATCAGGTGTTCATATTTTGAAATTGACAACTAAATAGGAGTTCACAAAAAAACAAATTATCATTAATCATTTAAAGGACTGGGTACATGTAATATAATGTCTTTTTACCATATTTATGTTATTCAAAATGCTTTCATTTATGCTTTCTGATTTGATCCCCACTAGGGCTAAAACTTGCTAATGAAGATCAAGGATTTCAGCTTTCAGTATGGATTGCAATTCAATGTAAATAGTGGGTAACCTCCTGGTAAATGAAAAAAGATTGCAGTTTTCAAGGATTTCGCCTTGCTTGAATCCACAATGAATGCTAATGAAAACAGCAGTGAAGAGATCAAACAACACCTTGATTGAGTAAATTTGCTTTCACAGGACCTCTTTAAAGTGTTGGAAAGCAATGATGTTATTTTGAGAACTAAGGTTCACCTAAGCCAAACCATGATATTTCAATGATCTTATGTATACATATGACAGATGGAGACAGAATAAGGGAGCCTAAAGAAAAATAGATGTTTTAAAAAAATTTATGCGGCTGGTGAAGAGTACCAAAAGTTCCATGGACTGCCCAAAGAACCACAAGTCTGTCTTGGAAGAAGTGTTGCCAGAATGCTCCCAGGGGAAAGGACAGTGAGACTTTGTCCCCTTCTTTGAATATGTTGTCACGAGTTACCAATCTCTGGAGAAGGACCTCATAATGTAAAGTAGAAGGGCAGTGGGAAAAAGGAAGACCTTGAACAAGAGGGACTGACACAGTGGATGATGCATTAGTGGGCTGAAGCATCAGACCAATGGTGAGGGTGGTATGGTACTGGGCAGTGTTTCGCTCTGTTGTATTTAGGGATGACATGAGTGAGAACTACCACCACCACCACCACCACCACCACCACAACAACAACAACAGAAAAGGAAACAGACCTTATGGTGCAGTAGATTCAGTGTTGGATTGGTGAAAATATCCTCTCTCATTTTGTTCTTCACCTCTTCTAGTTAGCAAATCACTGTCCTTTCATGTCCCTCCGCTGTTGTTATAAATGAACGGAGATGCAGAGGAATGAGAAGCACATGGAATGAATCTGTATAAAAGCAGAGGGTGACAGCTCACTCAGGCATGTAGCAAAGAACTAACCTGTGTTCTTTCTTTTATTCATACTCAAATTTGGGAATACGTGCCTGGTTGCATTTACTCAGAATTAAAAAAAAATTAATAAGTAGCATTCTTGGAACAACATTATATAAAAAACACGATGCTGTAAAAATATAATCTACAAAGCAAAGAGCAGAGACAAAACAAACTCCAGTATAACACTCTATTCCAAGGGTGTCTCCTTGATACCTCAGTATACACCTGTGTGCAGATCATATTGGCCTCGAAGGTGTATATTGCAGTTTTGATTTGTATCCAAGTTCTAATCATGCTCCAGCTATACCCTGCATTTGTGAAAACAAAAAGAAGTCACATAGAGTGAGGTCAGGGGAGTCGGGTGTGTGGGCCAAGAGAGGCATGCTGGTTTGGGCCTAAAACTGGAGCACTGACATGGCTGCGTGAGCAGGGACATTGTCCTTGTAGCAAAACCAGTCCCCTGTCTGCCACCAATGAAGTCTTTTTTGTTACACACCATTATGCTATCCTTACAGAAACCTAAATAAAAAGCTCACTAAACAGTCTGACCTGGTGGAGTGAACTCTAGAGGTACTATAGATCAACATTTTTGTCCATTTGGGGAGTTGATGGATATCCAGAACGAGGTTTGTCATCAATTAACAGCTCACCTTTTTGAAATAAGAAAACCACTCATATACTTGAGTTTTCCCTGCAGTGCTCTCCTTGTAAGCAGTGTTCAGCACTGCACCAGTTTCTGTGGCATTTTATCCAAAGCAGGAAACAAAAATTCACAGTCACACACTGTTCTCTTAAATCGGTCATCACAAAACCGAAGTTGAAGCAAAACTGCTTTTACAAAATGAAAAAAAAATCACTGTGACCAGAGAGAACATTCCCAGGTGATGCCAGTGAGTCCCCTCTACCCAGTGAAGCTTTTCTTCTAGGTTTTTTTGCATCCTCTTGTATGGGCCAGGAAACTTGTATGGGTCAGCTATCTAATGTGACTTCGACCCCTGTCTACTACCATTCTGTTTTCTGACTGTAAAAACATTTCCTATGATTCCATCTCATCTCTTGTGTCATTTCGTATTTTCTCCCACCATTGTGATCAAAGGAGCTTATTGGTCAGCTAAGATACCTCTGTGTGTATCCCAAGATAACCACCTTGGAAAGTAACCAAGTCCTCTTTAGTGCTCTCAAAGTCCAAAACCCCAACTCGCTTTCATCGAGTTCATGCAAACTCATCATGAGCCTATATTGACCCCTAAGGACAGGGTAGTATTCTGAGTTTCAGAGACTGTAACTTTTTATGGAAGTAGGAAGCAAAGTTTCTCTTCTGGGCAAAGTCAGGTGTTTTAATTGCTGACGTTGCAATTAGTTGTGCAACTTGTAACCACTACACTGGTTACAAGCTCTGGTAGGAGATAGTATGATAGCTAAGGTTCTGTGCCGACTGGACTGGACTGGGCTCTTCAACGGTATGTTAGTTAACCCCTATTAAGTACATATTCGTAAAACTCAGGAGATTCTGAGGAATCATTGCAGACATTACATGTGGTCTTTTTCTGTCCAGTTAAAAACAGCTAAATGTTTCTCTGTGGACTTTTGTTGTTTTTAGAATGCAACGCTGTCAGCTCTATGACACTACTGAGAATGATCATTCTTTACCATTTTTTAATACAAAAAAGAGGAGTGAGATGTCTTCAAGAATTTAGACAGATTGTTGGTTGTAAACTCTTCTTTTGATACCATAACACCTTGTCTTCGTTATCTAATGATGCTATAAAAAGTGGATCCCTTTAGCACACAGAAACGTCCTCTCTTACAGTTTAGGAGGGTAGAAGTCTGAATTCAGAGAAGGTGTTCTATTGTCACCCAGTTTAGGAGGAAGGTCTTAGCTCCTGGGAGTGCTCCAAGAGACTTTGCATCAATTTTCTTCTGGTTCAATACAAGGGCCCTGGGATCAAGGGATGCTCTCCACTTCCAGTCTTATTTCTTGAGGGTAGGAGACTCCTTTCTCTCTTCTCCTTTTAACTCTTGCAAGAAAAGGTATCAGAGGTCACAATCCAGGGAACCTCCCTGTACATCAGATCAGGGCTGTCACCTGATTAAATGTGGCACACTCTACTTTAATTCCTTCCCCAGCTTAATCCTCTTACAAGGGATTGGCTAATCACACCAGACTCATATAATTACACCATCACACCACATCTAAACTACATCATTATAATTTCCAACCACTAAGAAGTATTGCCCAGCCAAGTTGACTCATATATTTTGGGGACACACATGCAATCTATAATAACTCTTAAAAATACAATTTTTGGGGTGAGCCCCGGTGGCATGGTGGTTGTGCATGGGACTGTGGCCCACTGGGTTGAAGGTTCAAATCCAGCAGCAGCTCCCCAGGAGCAAGGCTGGGTCTCCTATTCCCACCACCAAGGCAGTGATGCCCCCCCCAATGCAATTTTTGCCTGAATATATTCAAAGCCAAGTTTTTCTTATTGTATTCTTTCAATGTGACTTTTATAGAAGGTTGAATTTCTAAAATAAAACTATATATTATGACTACCATTATTTAGCTGAAAAACATACTTTCCAAATGCTATGCTTGTTTGGTGACTTGATTTTTGTCTTTTAAAAATTTATTTTTATCTGACAAATATGATAAATTTAAGTTGAATATTGACTTTCCTCATGACAAGAATTAGCCAAGTATCCCTCTCTATCAATTACTCTCATGAGACCTCATAAGTACATAAGGACAGAAGAGAAGGCATGTTATTTTAGTTCCAAGGTACCTTAAAAGTTTAACATATTCATTGTTTCACTAATGACCAAATAGATGCTCAATAGTTATTTTGTTTTGTCTTGTTCCTCTCTACTATTTAAGCCCTTCATTTTGATCCCCACATCCAATGTCTGATGTTAATTATGAAAATCTAGAAATGTTTTGAGTGTGCCTCAGAGCCACGCCTTCCTTTTTTTTTTTGGCTTGAGTTCATTTAAAAAATATTTCTTCTCTCCATTTGTTGAATCTGGTTTCTCTCATTTGATCTGTCTTCTGGCACTTGAGTTAATTTCATTTGTTTTGTTTCTCTCACTCCCAATGATATTATGAACTGCTTCACAGGTTAGAATCATGTTCCAGAATATATTCTGTATTCTCTTCAGACATAGCAGGAAAACTTCTTGCTCTAAGCTTAGCATTTTGCCATATGGCACCAAAATAGTGTTTCCTGTGCTCTGTATTCTTCCAAATTCTAAAAATTTTTGAGAGCAATTTGTATCCCAGATGGTCCATCACTGTTTTGGATTAATTGTCTTACGGAAGTGCCCCTGAATTTATTCTAATACATTTTACTTATTCTAATACAGTGGGAGTCTTGCTTTGTATGGATTTATGACTGATAGTAATGGAGTGAAATCATTCCTGTAACCAATCTGCCTCTGCTTATCCCTCCCTCTCATAAGTCAGTGTAATATGAATTCCCCAAATTTGAAAATTCTGCTGTTTGAAACCAGCTGCTATTGTCAAAGCCAGGGTCATCTCAGGTGGCGTCAATATACATTTAATTTCACCATCACTTCTGAGGAGACAGGCTCATGTCATTCCGAAGCAGAAAGGCAGATCACCAGGGCTAGATTTGGAATCAGATTACTTCTAGGAGACCTGTGACTACTGCGGCAAGAGGACAGGACTGGGAGGCTCTGGGACCCACGAAGCAAGAGAAAAGAAGCAGTAACTGTCCATGGGTGATAATAGTGCAGAAATCTTTTTTTTTAATGAGACATAAGAAATCTAGAATGTATCTTTCTTAACAATGACAAAATTGCAGGAAAAAATAATCATCACCATGATGCTTTAAGTTGTACTCTTCTATATACTATAAAAAGCCAACCAAACATACGAACATTTTCAAATATTGTTTTTAGGGAAAACATTCCATATATGGACTATGTCAGGAGTAACTATTAAACTCATGAGAACTAGCAAACCAGGTTTCAGTTGACATACAGCAAAAGAGAGTATCAGGTTTCATAAGGAGCAAGGCACGTTTTAGGGTTAAATAAACAGGTCTAAAATGAAAAATGCAGGGTTATTATTTTCCACAGGCTGTTTTCTTGAATAAGGTGGTACTGTCATCTTGTTAAATAGTAGGGACAATGTCATCATGCTAGGAAGAGTGTCCACATGAACTGAGTCTCCTCAGTGACCCCAGGCACTGTACACTCCTACCCCAAGGCACAAAGTCTTTTCAAGGTTTTCCTTGAGGCTTCTGCTCAAACCTTAGTAAGTTGAATTAATTTTTTAAAAATGCCCTGTTAATTCACTCCAAAGCCTTGTTTGTGAGTCAAGTGGCTTTTAAATAAAGTTTAGAACAATGAAAAAAAAAACCCTGCCCTGTTACTGGATTAGCTGAAAATTTGCAGCCCCAAATGGAGTCCAGGTTGATTTGAGGATCTCTAAATTTATTCTGCAAATGTGAGACAGAAGGAAACAGTGGGGTCTACCTCAAACTACTTAGAAAAATGCAGGGAAAATTAAGCAAGTTACGTATCCCAAGCTACGCCACAAAAGCAGGTTTTGCAATGATTGCAGGAAGCAATGACCTATGCTTAAATATTTCTAGTTGTTATCAGAACATCATCTCCCAAACTACCATAATGCATTGCTTATTTAAATGGGGATGTTTTGTGCTTAGCTATCTGTCTTAATGGCTCCACTTACAACATTTTTTTGTTAGAAAACTATCCTGATTAATTAAGCTTAAAGGGAATTTTACTGGAAAGGAGGGGGCAGTGACATTTTAGATTTCCAATAACTAATTCTTAGATTACGTTATATTTCTAGTATTTTCATTTATAGCAGGCCAATTCTTTCACACCACACATCCCCCTTCACACTCCCACCCAGCATCTCTCTGATCCCCCAAAACTAAAGCTTCAGATTACAACTCATATGTGGTGATTCTCATCTCTGGCTCTACATAGTCTGGAAGAGTTCTTGGGGTTGTTTTTTTACCAAAGGCTTGGATGTCTTGCTAAGGTCTAGGAGCACATAGTAAATTGCATGGGGGCCATATCTCGGCTCTGGCTTCCCTATTGCTATGAGAATGAAGTCAGGCTCATCTCCACCCTCCCTCTTTCCTTATCTATCTGACACCAATCATTCCTCCCATGATATTCTATTTCTATGCATATTTGATTATCCATTGAAATGGGTACACAGAACTCAGGTAACAGTTATGGGGGATTATTTCTCCTCCTTCAAGGGAGGATGTGATGGGTAAGTTTGTTACTCCAACAAGGCCACAGAAGATTGGTAGGTCTGTTGTGACAGCACAGTCAATGAACACACAGGATGAATTGAAGGGCAGAGATAGGGAGGGCTTAGCGGGTCCCACCCTCTCTCTTGCTTTTGGATCTTTGGACCAGCTAGCTGCTTTGTTCATCCTGTGCCTCGACCTGTAAGCAACACTACCTGTGGGACACCTAATCGTGGACTGTGGAGCTGTCAGTTGAGGTTCTTCAAGCCCTGCTTCGCCACGCTCCTGGGATATACATCTCTTGAGCTGTTGGACTCTGTCATCTGGCTGACTGTTGGTGACCTGCTCTGCTGTTTGCTGCCTATGACCAGATAGCCTGGATTACTCTACAGAGGATGACTCAGCAGCCCTCAAGACTTGAAGAACTGACAGTCTTCTAGCTCTCTCACGCAAGTGAGTTGCACCGAGCAATTTGTACTGCTTTATAGATTACTTAACTGTTTCTTTCTTATCTTATATAACCTTCTCTCTCTATAAATACATAAAGAGAATTACTGGAGTCCTGATTTTATTTCTCTAGAGAACCCTCTCTGACACAGAGGACGAGAAGACATTAAGGATAAAATTATTGGCATAGAGCAAGACCTCTCCTCAGCCAACTGCCAAGTCTCTCTCTCTGGTTCTCAGCCTCTCAGGCTCATGGTCCAGGAAACCCACTCTGTTGCACAGTTTCTTAGTCTTCTTACCGCTCTTCTGCTTCGCCCATGGCCTCTGTGCCCAAACCTCTGGTGCCTCTGGTTTTGTCCTTTGTTACTTGAAATAGAGATCTTGAATGTGCTCTTCTTCTGAAGATCCGGGCATTTTTCTCTCTACTCCTGCTTCAAGGATGGTTCAACTGTGTAGGCAGAGGGGTGCTACTAAAACTGACCAGTTACATCTAGTAGTGTCACATATATCCTATTTGTATAATCCTACCCAATCATTTGGTGGGAGTACAGAGACATGAATAGTAAAGTCATATGAAGTGACTTCATGTCTGCACAATCCATTTGTGTAAATGATCCCCTCTCCTTTTAAGGGATATAAACGGTTTTGGTTTGGAGTAGAAATTAAATCACTTCTCTGTAAATGAGATTAGAAAAGTTGGTTTGGGGATGCGATAACCACTCTCAAAGACACAATAGGTTAAGTATTGGGCTTAATCAAAAGGCCTTTGGTTCAAACCCATCAGCTGTGCTGAGGCAGAGATGAAGCTGTTTGCTCCCATAAAGATTTATAGTCTTGGAAACCCTTGGGGGTAGTTCTGCTGGGTAGTTCTGAAGGGTTTTTATGTCTTTCAATTAAGCTGATGGTAGTGGTTTGTTTTAATTTTTTTTACTATCACTATCAATTCATAGCCTGTTCTTTGCCTAGCTCACTGATCAGGTCGATATTAGCATTTTATGACAAGCCACTCCTGGCACAAAGTCTTTGATTTATGCTTGTTTGTATGAATAAAACAATTGCCCTTTGCTTACAAATAAAGGAGTAATTTTATATGAGTATAAATTGACTTAGCCTTGTGAAGGGAGGATTTTCATTGTTAATGTTAAGGCATGAATCTTTAGATTTTATTCCATGTCCTGCTGGTATTACTGATGAGAAATGGAGATCTAGCTAGGGTTTGGGACTTGGGCCAAGAGAATATGTGATCTTCTCTTCAACTTCCTTTCCAACAAAAATTTCTTGGAAAAAAACAAACAAATAAAACAAGAGCCCCCCAAAATGGTTGTGCAGGGTGAAAATGTTCAGTTGGTGGCAGCAAAGCTCTGTCACAGAAAGTTCTGGAAGGCCCCTGCATTCAGCTATTTTGAAGAGAGCCAGAGGGAACAAAGCGCATGTATAATAACATCCATGTTTTTTGTTAACCTGCAGAGCTATAAATTTATCACATGAGCCCTGCCTGAGAAAGGAAAAATGTGTCAAAAGAAGATTTCTTGTTGTCTTGGTTTAAATCTAATCATCTAAATATGTTCTTTGTTTCCAAATCCAGAAATAGCGTATGTATCAACTTTAAGTTCAGAATTCAGGTGGGTTGTGAACCAGAAAGGTGGGCATAGGAGTATTTATTGTTCCTTGTCATGTAAATTTATTAAAATGGAAGCTTTGATCTTGAAATACACTGAGACAAGATTAATGATTTAGCATCTGGGGAAATCAAGTATTTGATGCAATGAGTGGATAAGAAAGCTTTTATCATTTCACTTTGGAAAAGTTAAAAATTCAATGTGTAAAAAGTAATTTTAGAATTTTAGTTTAATGGGAATTGCATTAAGTGCCAAATAGCATTAGGTGGTATCTGACTAATATATTGACTAGCATGGTTTGTAAGCAATAAACAGATGGGAATAAATTAACAGAAATGAAATGATAATTGGAAAGTAAGTACTGTAGCTAGATTGTGACATTTTATGGTTTGTGCCCATGGATTTCTGCTGATGATACACTGGTTGTGAGATTAATCATTGTGTCTGTAAAACTGGGTGCTAATTTAGGGCTAAATGGATAATTGAACCCTAAACTGGCCCTCTGATTTTTTTGCAGTTGTCCCACTAACTTTATCAGACTGATTAGCATCCCAAATGATTCATGCTCTTGGGGGAGGCACTGCTACAAATCTTGGCACCTTCACTGTGAGGTGTACAAGAGGGAAGAGATGTGATATATACATAAAGAAAAGGCAGTCTCAGGGAAGGACTCGAATACTGACCTCTTTCATATGGGCATATACCAGCATGCATGTGTGGTGGTTAATGTTATAGATCCATGCTCCCATATCCACATATGTATATCAGAGTACATGGGGGCACAATTGCAGCAATTACTTAGAGATCAGGACTAAACCACTGCAGTTGAAGGCTAAGATGAAAAGTTCTGACGAATATCTAAGTCAATTGGCAAAGGACCGTTAATAAATAATATTCTTAAACCTAATCTGGCGAATCATATCTGAGATCCTAAAAGATTGTCAGCAAATTTCTAACACGTGAGCATTGGTGTCCTCCCCACTGGAGAAGAGGAAGAAGAAGAAAAATGAAGACTCAAGGAAGCAGTTAGACCAAAGGACTAATGATCCAAATGATCCATACTCTTCTATAACCTTAGATTAAAACCAGATGATGCCTGGTCTCCTCTACTGATCATTCTGAATAAGATCACAAAAGTTTGGGTTAGAATAAAAATAGAATATAAGATTTGATTTTTTAAAATAAAAGACCAGGCTAAGCAGCCTGAAAGAAATTAGAGGAACTCCCTAGATTATGACACTGACATGTTTCTTTTTTCCTCAACAGTTTTATTGGCATATCATGCTCATATCATGTATTTCAATAATTCAGTCACAACAAGAAGAGTTGTAAATCACCCTCAGAATTACGTTTAGAACATTTGTTTTTATTTTTTGTACTCATTGTCATTAACTTTACATCTCCCACCAGCCTCCCCTGTCATGCCCAAAGGAACCCTTGACCCTGTCATTGTCTCTATAGAAAAACATCAAAAACCAACCAACCCAAATCCTAACAACAATAGTGAAATAATACAGCAAAAAACCCTACCAGAGAAGTGCACAGCCTTGTTATCATGTACAATACATTGGAGAATGGATTATTGCAGACCCATTTAGATTACAATTTACCACCTTATCTTTTGATCTCCTTAGTGATCCTTAGAGAAGTCCTGGTGGTGCAGTGGCTACAACATTGGCCGTGAGCCATATGGTCAGCAGTTCAAAAGCACCAGCAGCTCTGAAGGAGGAAGACTGAGCTTTCTACTCCTTTGCATAATTACAGTCTCAGACATCCATCGGGGCTTGCTTGCTTGAGTCAGCACTTTATTCAATGGCACTGAGTTTAGAGTTTGATGATCCGTATGATATCCCTTCTGATTTAAGTTTGTCCTACATTTTAATATGATTTGCTTTCTTTCAATGGAGTTTTAAATCTGTTTTACCTTATTACTGTTAGCTTAAAATGATTTTCCCTGTGGGCGACCCAGGCAAATGTATAGAGACAGCAACTGGATGAATTGTTCCTTGGGGATATCTCAGGGAAGATTGGGGGCCAATAGGGAACTCATAACAATGAGGACAACAATGAAGGAAATGCTGTAAAAATGATTGTGGCAATAATTGTACAATTCTTCTAGATGTTCTTGAACTATTGAATGGCATGTGTATTGTATATAAGACATTGTGTCTAAGACATTTGTTAAAAAAACAAACCTCAATAAAAAAAGAAAGCAGAAAATATAAAAAACTGGACCACATGTAAAATGGACCATAAAGGAGATTAAATGATAAGGTGCTAAATTTTAACTTAAGTGTATCTGCAATAATTCTCTTACCAAGACATTCTAATAGGAAAGCTAGTCACATCCTTGATCTGTGGTCACCAGAGGCTTAATCATGGTGTATTGATTTACATTACTTATGAAAACAAATACTTGAAACAACATTAAAATGGGTCAAAAGGGATACCAAATGATAGATGTTACATTTTAAGCTAACCACATCTGCCATAATTGATTTTCTAATGCTCTCTCTCTGATAACAAAGCTACTCCCACCTCTCAAGTATGAGCAGAGAGGATCCATTGGAGGCTGAATCCATGTGTGGACCCTGAAAAAAATTGGGGCTTCCATTGTCACCCATCAAAACAAATGAAAAAACAAACAAGCAAACAAACTCATTGCCATCGACCCTGTAGGTCAAGGTAGGACCAGGGAGTAGAAAGCCTGGTCTTTCTCCCTAGGAACAGCTGGTGGTTTTCTACTGCTGACCTTGGAGTTAGCAGCCAAGTCCATGACCACTCTGCTACCAGGCCTCCCTCCTTTCGTCATCCATAGCCTTCTTTTCCAAGCCAGGTGTTCGCGGCTTAAGTGCTGACACCATCTCTTCCTATGGATTACAATGTTTATAGTCCTTGGATTCCTCGGGCTAGTGTGATTTTTCTATGTGGACTTTGCTTATGTCTCATCCAGATGGCTGCTTGTTTGAAGACAGACCTTTAAAACCCCAGACACCATACCTTATGAAAGCTGGGCGCTCTCTAATTTCTTCACCACGTTTTGCTGTAACACCCATATCTTCTGTGATATAGCACCCATATTTTCCTGAGGGTGAGCATCAAGCAGGGCCATGTCAAAGGAACTGATTGTTTTTAGACTGAGGCTAGAATTATGAACACGTGCAAAATCCATTCATATATCTATGGTTTATTATATATGCCTCTGGTTCACCTTAGAGATGTCATTGACACCTGAGACTATTTAATTTGGAACTAAGATACTCTCAGAGGACATCTTTCAAACTATAGAACAAACAAAACCAACTATGAAATCAATAAACTCTATGAGACCAAAAAGGACAAGTATGCCTAGGACCAAAGATAAGAAGGCAGAGAGAGCGAGTGAAAATGGGGAATCCAGGAGGAAACAGGAAGAGTTCGACACATTGCAAGGACTGCAAGCAATGATACAGAATTATTTGTGTGTGCACTATTGATTGGGAAATCAATATGCTATGTAGACTTTCATCTAAAGCATAATAAAATGCTTACTAAATAAGTAAATAGCTTGTAAACATTTGATTCAATAAGGAAGAGGCCAGTTAAAGGGGCCCAAGGGTACAGAGGCCATTCTGTCAGCATCACTGAGAAACGGTTCTGACTGAAGGATGGCCCCAGAGCCATTCCTGCTCCTGATTGTATTTACTTACTTCCCTAATAACCCCCATATTTGTGGAGAGCCAAAAAGAAATTATTGACCTTCTAATGATAGACCGCAATCTAGGATAATGATGAAAATATGAAATCATTCTACTTTAGCAATTTACCAAAGATAAAATATCTGATGTAATGCCTTTGTTTTCATACTAAGCATTACAACATCAGGTGATAACTAACAATTCTAAATTCAAGTTTAGATGGAAATTCTTTTACATATCTTTTACAACAATGCCCTAATTACACGAAAGTTTTTTAGAGCTAATTTTATATTTTGATATGAAGATATTTTTTACTTAGTTTGCTAATTGTCAGATGTTAAAGTGCACTAACAGGTAAGAAGATTAGATTATCATTTCTTAACTTCATAATATTTGAGTTTTGAAATAGTGTCTAATAAAAGTGAGTCATCAAATGTAAGCTTAATCAAATAGCCCGCAACAAAAGTTAAACATTCTAGGTTAAAATTTGAAAGTAGTTTGGAATGTAACCGTAGAAATCCCACTTTAAGTAATAGTATTGTGGAACTTTTAATTCCAGGTGGAGAATTTTGAAAGTATGTCCTAAAAATATTATTTCTGTTCTAGTCATTATATTTTCAATCAGGACAATGTTTACTGATCTTTCCTCTTTCATGTTTGATAATTAATAATCTCTTATGGGAAATTTGTGGCTGGAAAGGTAAAAAGATTTCAAGAATTTTTATGTTATAGGCTTCCTTTTTCTGATTACTAGAGCTAATCCTGAAAAGAATATCCAAAAGAGAAATGTCAAATGTATGCCATAAAATTTGAACAAGCTGGCATAACATTTCAAGGTAGTTGGATTGCAAAATTATCTCTGGAGACTCCATTATGCATTAAAATATGTTGTTATTGCAGGTATGGCATGAAAAAAACCACTGGGTTATCTTTTTTTATCAAACAGACTAAGATCTACCATCTGTTTATTGATTTCTATCCTTCTGTTGAAGGTCCTTCTGGTGAGTTGCCAAGTCTATGTTTAAAAAATAGGATTGTCTAAGACAAGGCTGCCAATACGTATGGGAATTGTCTACATTTTTTTTCACATGATTATCCCCCCTCATCTGCCTCTCCACAAACACAGATTATCTTATGTGATTACATTGCTTTTCCTACTCTAACTTGTGTCTTGTAGGCACACCTAAAATACTGACTCCAAATGACTTGAGAGTGCCAATTTTTCAGAAATTTTGGAATCAGTTGTCCAACATAACTACTTTAAAATTAAATTGTGGGCTGAGCCCTGATGGCATAGTGGTTGAGTGCAGGATTGCGGCCCACAGGCTTGGAGGTTCAAATTCAGTGGCAGCTCTCCAGGAGCAAGGCTGGGTAGCCCCCACGACCATCAGAGGGCAGTGATGCCCCCCCCCAAATTAAATTGTATAAGCTTATAGTGAAATAAATTACAAGTATTTCACACTCAAATTCATTATTTGAGTTACTCATTATTTGATCACACATAAGCCTGCGTTAGGGATGCTATCTGTGTGCTGTTGGGGGAAAGGTGCCACCACACTCAGCGATACCATGTTGGTAGCTTGCAATTGGTCAGGTGGGAGTTTTTACACCTCACCCACCAGCGTATGCAAATCAGGGTTACATTTAAGATTTTGTCAATTGCCTAAATTTTAGTGATGGATTAATGTTGCCCAATACTGATTAGAACTTAGAAGTATGCCATGTCTGCAGTTATTACATTTTGAATAGCACAAAAAATGGGAAAATTTCTTCCCATACTTGAAAACTATTATCCAATTACCAAAGTTATATCAATGATGAGCATTCTGGCATATGTCTTCCTTATTTCACTTTAGTCTTACTTTTTAATAAAAACAAAAATTTAATATTCATGTCACAGTTTTACTCATTTGTTAACTATGTGAGTAACTTCTCTGTTGAATCGGACTATAAATGAATACTTAGAGTCTGGTTTGAGGCATAATTATAAAAACCGAGAGTGTGATTTTTAATGAAGTTATTGGCACATGATACTTACAATAAAATGTTATATACTTTATTATTATTTTAAAATTATGGTGCATATATTTTATATTACCCAAAGTTATTTTAAACACACATACAAAGATAAGTATATCTATATCTATATGAAAATTTTCATGGAAAAATGGAATTAAAAGATAATTAAATTTTAAATATATTTTAAGCCTCTTCATATATATACACATATATATGATTTATGCATAATTTCCAGGAGAGCTGTTTGCTAAATATTTATCAGCATATTACTGCATATAATCCCTGAAGTGGTGTTGGAAATGTCATTTAGTTGACACTTTCTGTATTCCGATATCGACTAGATGGAAATTTAAAAATAGCTTTACCTGGCTAGGTTTTATGCACAGGTGGACAGACAGCTGCTAATATGTGATTTCCCTTCCAAAATTTTTGTTCCCATTGAGCATGTATTCAATTTCCCTGTTAGAGATTTATTACTTTAGTTACTAAGGCTTTTTGATCGTCCAAATATGAGGGGGCTCTAAAAAGTTCCTGGGGAAATGGAATGAAAGAAAATGGAATATTTTCACCAGTTCTTTTAATCCGCCTTGTAGTTCTTCACAAATGTGAGTGTGTAAATTGGTAATACCAGCTAAAATATTGTTCTCAGCCATTCTTCCTCTCCTTTTGCCAGTGAGACCTGATGAATCATAACTCTGGGTAGTAGGAGCCAAAGAATATATATTTTTAATATTTCCTAGGCCACAGTTTGGGCACCTTTCTTTGAATCTATGTTAAATATAAATAGCCTCAGAGGAGCAATAATTTAACTCAGCAGCTGCCATAGTTAGAAAGGATTAACAGCAGAGAGGGAGGCCCTGTGGACACAGCCCTCCACCCTCACCCTATAAACCTCCCCTGGCAGCGAAAGCTGAGTGGGATAATGAATCCTGGTAGGAGGCATGCCAGCACCGCCAAGCTAGCTGTAAATAGAAATCCTCTAGATGCTCACATTTAACTATCTGGAAAAATATTAGATAGGAGTCTTGCCTATTCCCATGGCCTCATTGCTCAAGCAGGAAATATGCTGTGTCTTCAAGTGCAGTGTTATGAAAATCAGGAATTGTTCATCTGTTTTCTCTGGGCCCGCTATATGACTGCCCAGCATGCATGCCCATCTGTCCTGAAATAAAACCTTTAATTTTCTATTTCTGTACTTTTAGGAAACTATTGGCAGAAAATGAAACAATCATGATTCTGTATATCTGGTTGGTCATTTTAAACCTCTATTGCTCTTTTCTGAGGCTGGTATGGGGTCCTCTAAAGGACTTACCAGGTGTCCAATCTAAATCGATGAGAACAATCATTCTTTCTCTAACTCGACACATCCAGATTGTTGGGAAAACAGCAGGTTATCCTTTCAACCTTCCAATTAACACCTAATTGCCTCACTTCCAAGGAGAAAGTGAAGGTTGATAAAACTACCATATAAGTTTACTAAACTTCTCCTTTTCTTTTCATACATAGATTTGAGGTTGTAAAGAAAAGCTTTTATTTTTAAATTACAGTCTTCTAAATGATGGATAGATGATGTAAATGTATATATGTTTTTGGCCAGTTTCTTAGTTGGTTGAGAAAGTGTAATTTTTGAGGACACAAAGTAAGACCAAGCTCTGTATTATAAAAATATCTTCTTGCTGCCCAGAGATGTTGATGTCAGATGGGTCTTGGCTGAAACAGAAGGTACCAGAAAGATGTTTATTTGTACTTTATTGACTACTTTATGGATCATAACAACTGATTTATGACATTAAGAAGAGTGGAAATTCCAGAACACTTCATTATGCTTACACAGAACTTGTACATGGACCAAGAAGCAGTCTTTGAAACAGAACGAGGGAATGCTGCATGATTTAAGATCAAGACATGTGTGGTTTAGAGTTGTCTTCTGTCACTGTGCTTATGCAACCTGCTTTTGAGCATATTATCTGAAGAGCTGAACTCTAGGAAGAAGACGTCCCCATTAGAAATGGAGGATGGCTTATTAACAGCCTGTAATATGAAGATGACACTGAGGACTTAATGTACTTGTTGAGGTAGATCAAGGAATGGAGCCTTCAATTTGAATTGCAAATGAAGGCAAAGAAAATAAAAGTTCTCAAAAACGGACCAGTAGAAAACTTATGTAAATGGAGCAAAGATGGAAATTTTCAGAGATTTTCATTTTGCCTGGAAACACAGTCAATGTACATGGAAGCAGAAGTGAAGGATTCGAACAACATGTTGTATTAGGCCAATCTGATGCATCAGACTTCTTTAAAAGTAATTAAGAGCGGGAAAGTTCACTCTGAGGACAAAGAGTGCCCCTGCCCCATGGCTTGGTGTATCACATAGCCCCCCTGCATGTGGAAGATAAACGGTGGATAAGGAAGATCATACCAGTTGAATTATAGTCTTGGAATATACTATTGATGGGTATCGTGGACTGCCAGAGAAGCAAACAAACCTGTTTTGGAAGAAGTCTAACCAGAATTCTTCTTAAAAGTGAGGATAAGGGAAATCCTATCCTGTACTTTGGTCCTGTTTTCAGAAGAGACCATTTCCTGGAAAAGGACATCTTGCTTGGTAAAAGAGAAGGTCAGCAAAAAAAAAAAAATAAACAGACTGTCAAGGAGATGGATGGACACAGAGGCTGAAACAATGGGCTCTAACATCATGAGAGTTGTGAGCATGGCCCAGGATGGGTCAGTGTTTCCTTCTGTTGTGGATAAAGTCACCATGCCAGCACAGTGACTCAATGCCACTTAATGACAGCAAAGTGATCCTCGTCGCATCAACAGATATTGGACTTAACATATCCATTTAGGTTTATTTTATAAATGATCCTATCACTTTTATGCTTTTGTTTGTTATGGTTATTTATCTGAGGGTAAATGGACTAAAGAAATAGAGACCTTAAGTTACTTTCTGTATACTGCAGCCACTCCCCTTGAAAGGGTTTTGACTTATAAAAACCCATTTCCGTCAAGTCAACTCTGGCTCCTTGCGACCCATTGGGAAAGATGAATAGAACAATTCCTTTGGGCTTCCTGTAAATCCTTACAGGAGCAGACACTCTCATCTTTCTCCCATAGAGCAGGGATGAGTATGAACCACCAACCTGTGGTCAGCAGCCTAACCCACAGTGTCACCGGTGGTCCCGAAAAAGAATCCAAAATAACTAAACCCAGGGTCATCGCATTGATTTCAACTCGTAGCAATCCATTAAGTTTCGGAGACATCTTGATGGGATTAGACAGTTTCATCTTTGTTCCTTCCAACTGCTGATGGGCTTGAACCATGGATTTTAGGATTAACAAATCCAAGGTCTACTCCACAGTGCCACCACAGCTCCAGTGGGAAGTTTGGAAATACAGATCATACTGTTCTCATTTGTGGGGTGATATGACTTACTTTGTATGGACCAATGCTTGCAGTCTCAGTGGCCATCACTTAAAGTCTATAAATCACACCTCACTCACTTAACTACCACCTAGTTGATTCTTGCTCACATTGAAGTAGAACTGTCCCTGTGAGTTTCTGGGATGGCATTTCACTAACATGAGTAGATCATCTCATCTTTCTCCTGAGCAGAGGTTGGGGTTTTGAATTGCTGACCTTGGAGTTAGCAGTTCAGTGTGTAACCACGATGCCACCAGGGTTCCAGGAAGTCACACATAAGGGGCATAGGGGAGATTTATGACTAACAGGAATGGGACATTGTTTCTACTGATTTAAAAACCAACAGAACTCAAACTCATTGCCATTGAGTTGGTGCCAACTCAGTGCAGCAACCTATATATAGGACAGGGTAGAACTGCCCCTGGGAGTTTTCAGGACTATGACTCTTTTACAGGAATAGATAGCCTCATCTCTTCCCTGGAGGAGGAGAGACTGGTGGTTTTGAACTGCTGACCCTGGAGTTAGCAGCCCAGAGTGTAACCAATATGCCACAAGGGTGCCTATTGATCTCAAGGCAGCCATTATTCAGCTGAGATAGTAACTCTGTTAGTCCAGGTAAACTAGAGGAACAAATTTCATAGACACACATATGATATAAGGAAAAGGTTTATATACAAGAGGAACAAGACATTGAGCCCAGTCCAGTTCAAAGTCATAAGTCTGATATTAACCTATATGCCTGAAATCAGTCTGTAAAGCCTCCTTCTGACTCATGAAGTCACAGGTCAGTGGGTGCAGAATCCCGGCACTGGCAGGGGTCTCCACATGTCTCCTGCTTTCAGGGCTCAGAGTCTATCAACAGCAGAAGCAATTCATCGCTGGCAGAGGTCTCCAAGTGGCCGCCCCAGCTTCAGAGGTCTGGCTCCATCAGGCCAAAGCTGTGTGGTCTCTCCACTGGCTCTTCCAGCTTCTCAGATGCTGCCATCTTGTCTTGTCCGTGATTCATTGTCTCTCTGACTAACTCCCAACAACTAGAGAGATAGCTTCTCATCTTCACGAGGGAAATATCGTGAGATTTCCCAGAAGTGTCAGGAGAAAGCCATGCCCACACAGAGGCCTTATTGGCCACCCAATGGCTATCTCCAGATTAACAGGCTGGACTCCACCCCTATATTTCAATAATAAAATTAACATAAGCACATGACTGCCATATATATATATGTATATATAAAATCACATATGGGTTTAATTTAGGCAAATTTCACAGGTGAGGCACAGGTAGAGGGAGAGCCCAGAGTAAAATGTAAATGATAGAAGTGATTTTACCATTCTAGTCAGGGAGTCTATGATCATGAAAAAATGTTCATAGAAAATACCATTACCTTTCCATTTTTCTACAAGCCCTTTGAAGGTCCCTTATAAGCGGAAGGCTCCCGACAAGATGGATGAAAACCTTGGCTTTGACAATGGACTCAAACATCAGAAGAGTTGTGAGGATGTTGCAGGACCAGTCAGCTTTATTCTGTTCTACATAATGTACCTAATAATGGCTAAATGTCCCCTAACAGCATAAATGTGTGCAGTGGTGGTGGTGTCAATCTGCTTATTTCAGTGCGCTCCCAACTGCACATCAAGTATCTTACTACTAGGTGTGATGACAATATTAAAAAATGAACACATTAAGGAATACGGTTTGTATCCTGAATACAGTCTAATTATTTATCTGCTAATAAAGTATCCTCCGCATCCCCATCCCCACTCCCACCACACACACACACACACACACACACACACACAATCAGTCCACAGGGGAAGGAAAAATATAAAATAGACTTATTAAGATGTCCCCAAAATGGGTCCTACAAGAGATTTTTCTGAGTAAATTGAACCATAGTTCATTTTTATTTTATTACTTATAAAAACCTAACACCTGCAAGTTTACTTAACACCAAACCCACCACAGCTACAGTGATGCCTCGCTTGTTGAGTTCAGTTCACTCCAAAGTCATGTTTGGACCCTGAAAAGTGTGAGAATTGACATATTGTTTCCATAAGAAATAATGTACAACCAAATAATTGGTTCAGAGGCTTCAAAATTACACTTTTGTGTATTCGTTTTTTCCCAGGACTTTAACATAAAATTAACAGATATAGGCTGTGGACATACCCTGTAAACTATCTAAGCACAATAAATACAGTACATTAAGTAACAAATTAAAATGGTCAATAAAATTATGATATTTTATTTTAAAAAATCACAAAAATATTTTAACTCACCAACACAAGCACTATATGAGGCGGTACCACCTTAAAACCGGATGTGATATGAAGGGGATAGTGGATTTGGAGTTCATTCCACCAGGCCAGACTGTTCATCAAGCTTCCTACTTAGTGGTTCTGAAAAGATTGTGTAACAGTGTGTAACAAAAAGGGCCTGATTTGTGAAAGCCAGGAAACTGGTTTTGCCACCATAACAATGTACCTACTCACATAACCATTGCAGTGTGCCAGTTTTGGCAAAACAAAACAAAACAACACAACAAAACAACATGCCTCTCTTGACCCCATACACTTTAGTCACTTGACTTCACTCTTTGTGCTTCTTTTTGTTTCCAAGAATGAACAGGGTCATGAAAGGACAGCGATTTGACAACAAAGACAAGGTGAAGAAAAAAATGTCACCCATCCAAACAGATGAGTTTGAAAAATGTTTCAAGATTGGAATCGCTGATTGGAAAAATGTATTAAGTGCAATGGAGAGTACTTTGAAGCTGTAAGCTGTTTGTAAAAAAAATTAAATACTTATCTTTGGAAAAAAATTCCATTTGGGGGAGTGCCCCCTCTACAAGTGCATCCCTTATAAGCAAACCCACCCCTTAGTGTTCTCTCTCAAACACCACACGTGACTTGTTCTCGGCCAGTACAGGCTTCTTGACTATCAAGCAAACTTCTGTTTACAGAGCAGATATTCCCCCCCCCCCCAATTTGCTATTTGAGTAATGGAAAATTGGATCTTTGAGCCATTGGACAACTGAGACGTCACTGTATTTTCCTTTCCTTTCTGTTTTATAGCATTGGCTTTAAGATGAAGTTCATCACTTCATCACTAGCCTTAGTAATTTTAGACAGGATTCATTTTCTGGGGAAATTTTCATTTGAGTGTCACTGTCAGGAAAACAGAATTTCCGAGGGATGCAGATTATCCTTCTGCGTTAGGTAAATATAGAGAGGGAAATGGAGAGGGAACAAAGACTGCTGAGGATTGAGAAATAGATTTTTTTGTAAGTAGAAAGAAAAGAAATAAGAAGAGCCAAAGACACAAGAGGAAAAGGGGGTCTAAATTGGACACAAGAAGCGTTCATTTAGAGCAGCAGGATCATAGTTATATAAAAAACAGGGTCTGCCCACAGCACAAGGTGCAATAGACAAATGTTGGTACAAGGTCAATCACCAATTCAGCAGGACAGATAATTTATGATTCAATGTGATAAAAGAATGGTGGCAGAACAGAGAGGGGAACTGACTAGTTGCTTACAGCTAATGCAGTTTAGCTATAGAAATCAGGATCTAAAAAAATTTCAGATTTCTCTAGGTTATTTGTTCATTATCTTTAAACTTGTTTGAAAAAATTTTTTCTCAAGTGTTTGATAAACTCTATTTTTACATATATTCAAAAAAATTACAGTTTCTCTTTTTCATCTCCTTTTGCTTGTATTCTTCAGCTTTCGTATAATTTTTCACTCACAAGTGTTTCCCTTAGTTCATCTTCCACCATGGTTTTTAAGTCTTGAGATTGAATAAGATTGTAAAGGTCCTGAGAAAGAGTAAGAAACTAGTGTGAGAAAATGGAAAGATATGAAGGAAGAAATCTAATGTAGCATGGATCGCATTGCATTTGCAGTAGAATATCATTAATTTGGGGATAATATTACTAGTATCATTGGGATAATATTACTAGATCCTTGATGGCATAGTGGTTACCAGTTGGGTTGCTAACTTCCAGGTCAGCAGTTCAAAACCTCCAGAGTCTTTTCAGGAGAAAGATTGGGTTTCGAGTCTGGGAAAGAGTTACAGTCTAGGAAACTCACAGGGACTGGATTACCTTGTGCTATAAATTCACTATAAGTTAGCATAGACTTGATGACAGTGACTTTGGGTATCATTAGTACATTTACTTAAAATCAAGGTATACACAGAAGAATGGGCATTCCAGAACACTTCATCATACTCTTTTGGAATGTTTGTAGATCAAAAGGCAGTGATACAATCAGAACAAGACATGGTTTAAAATCAAGAAAGTTGTGGGTCACAGCTGTGTTTTCTTTCACTGTACTTACGCCATCTGTGTGCTGCCTAAATAATCTCAGAAGCTGTACTATATGAAGAAGAACTCCACATCAGGATTGGAGTAAAGGTTATTAACAAGCTTCCATATATAGATGACATAACCTTGCTTGCTAAAAGTGAAGAGAACTTGATGAAGATCAAGGATTTCAGTCCTCAGTAAGGGGTGCAAATCAATGTAAGTGATATGAAAATTCTTACTAATGGAGCAATAGGCAACATTATGAAAAATGGAGAAAAATTGACAAGAATTTCAATTTGCTTGGATCTGCAGTCAAGAAACTAAACATCATACTGCATTTGACAAATCTGTTGGACAAGATTTTTTTGAAAAAGTGTTGGAAAGCAAAGTGGTCACTTTGAAGACTAGGGGGGTGCCTGACCCAAGCCATGGTATTTTTGATCACCTAAAATGCATGTGAAAGTTAAATAAAGAATCAGGAGGCAAAAGAATAATTGACGCTTTTTAATTATGGCATTGGCAAAGAATATTGAAAGTATTGTGAACAGTCAGATGACTTGATAGAATTACTGCCAGAGTTCAACTAAGAAGTGAGGATGGCAAGACATCCTCTTCTGTGCTTTGAACCTGTTATTAGAAGAGACCAGGTCCTGAAAAAGGACATCCTTCATGGTAGAGTGGAGGGTGAGCAAAAGAAAGGAAGACTGTCAAGGAAGATTGTCACAGTGGTTGCAGCCGTGAGTGCAGACATAATGGATTTAAGGATGGTGCAGGACTGGGCAGTATTTCTGTCGTGCAGATGGACACTAAAAGTCAGAACCAAATCAGTCACACCTAACAGCAGCAGCAGCAGCAGCAGCAATGCATACCCAGGAAAAGGAATTACAAAGAGCAATTTTACAATGAAGACTCATATATCTTAATGTATATATTTTAAAGTTTATACTTTTGACAATGTGAGTAACAGATTGTGCTGAGAAATGATATATTCAGAGAGTTACTTAGTTCTTCTAATTGTCCAGGTCAGATATGATGGTGGTTTAGATTAGTATGGTCATAGAGAAAATTCAGATGGGTGGAGAAATTGGAGTGTTCTATGTGATTGTTTATCTCCTAGGGACTCTATGCGGCACAGGAGGATTGCCCCTGTGGGTGGTTGAGACTGTAAATTATGACAGGAGTATAAAGTCTCATCTTTCTGCTATGGAGCAGGTGATGGGTTTGAACTGCTGGCCTTTGGTTAACAGGCCAATGTGTCAGCGTCTATGCAAGATGGAATCAACTTGATGGCCGTGAGCTGAGTTTGGAGTTGTTATTAAGTGCTGCCCAGTCATCTCTAACTCATATCGACCTTAGCTATAATAGAACGAAAAATTGCCTGGTCTGTCACCCACAATCCCTGCTTTATTTGAGCCATTGTTCCAGCTACTGCATCAGTCCATCCCAGGGATAAATGCCCTTGTTTTTATTGACTCTCCACTTTACCAGATATGATATTTTTTGGGGGAGTTAGAATCAGCTTTATAAAATTAAAATCACATTTTTAAAATTTGAAATGTACTTTTTGACTGTCATAATTATTAAACCATTCTTTCAAATTTGTCAGAATTAATAAGATAGTATATAAAAATCTCATAATTACTGAATAGGCTTTTAAATAAATATCAGAGAAGCAGTATGAACAGTGTGAGTAGTAGAAAAAAAATATATATATATACTTCAGGAACCAGAAAAAGAACTAGTTTGTAATCCTCACCATATCACCTAAATTATTTATTTATTGCTGCATTATAATTTACCCCCAAACCTAGCAACTTTAAGCAAGAAATGTTTATATTCTTATAATATGGAAATGGGAGTAGCTTCACTTGATGGTTCTTTGGAAGCTTCTTATGAAGTTGCATTCGAGATGTTGATGAAGCTACCATTATCTGAAGACTTGCCTGGAGTGGAAGGAACTACTTCCAGGTTGACTGCTGCCATTTCCTTGACATTTGAACAATTCCAAATAAAACTACTTGCAAGTTCTCATGATATGGCACTGTGCCCCAGAATGAGCCATCTAAGAGAGGCTTTTAGAAACAGCCAACAGACATTGATGTCAGATTTTACGTGCTAAAGTCCAGCCTTCATTCAGAGGGATGGCAATTAGATTCCATTGTTGCAAAGAAGTTTTTAATGTATTTGAAAGTCAACATAGTAGAGACCTAACTGACAGGATTAAATTAGGTAAGGATAAGGGATATGTCATGTGACTGGCTAGGTGGGTGCTCAATCAGAGATAGTTCCTTCCTTGATAAGTCAAAGATAATTTGGAGGCTAGCAGATAAAAAGTAGGACAATATAGGTCTTCTGACTGGCATCCAAGTGTGTCTTTTATTTTTCTATGTTCATAACAATTTTTGCATCAAGAGGATACATCTTAAACCCTACTTAGCTAGTTTAATTAGCCACATGAATTTAATTGTGACTATTCTTTTTTTCTTTAGATGAAAATATAAACCTCTCTTAGGGATTGCCCGAATATAAAAACTGTTATATATGTCAGTGACAAATGCTGTTCATTTTCTATATGTACAAATTTTAAGGAGAGAAAAATTTACATTGAAATAATGTATTTATAATACAAATAAGTGAAGATTAGCATTATCTAAAATAGAAAAGAAATTCATAATTAAACAGCATTTCATACTGTAGTCTTATTATTTTAGCATGTTTCCAGCTGTGGGTGACTTTACATATCTTCCGGCATAATCACATATCAGTATGCATGGAGTAATGTTCTTAATGTCCGCTAATTCTCACATAAACTCTTTGCATAAATCTGTCCCAATCAAGATGTGATCAGAACTTTATTGTGCTGCAAGATCTAATTGTACTGAAATAAGACTTAGGAAGAAGTTTTGACTTTTATGAAATTATCCTATTCTTGCTTTTAAATATGTCGATCCTTTGAACTATGAAATTTGTGTGAGATGATGGTAAATATCTCATGAATGGAAAACTAACCACATTGAAGAGACCATGTGTCATTGTAATGATTTTGTTGGGGATAGCTGTCACAATTTGAAGCAATTATTTTACATATTTAAAAAGTTAGAATGACTATAGTCATTCATGTCACTTTTTAAAAATAATAAATCATCTTAGTAGGGGCTCTTATAGCTCTTATAACAATCCATATATTGATTGTATCAAGCATTGTACATACGTTGCCATCATCATTTTCAAAACAAGTTATTTCTGCTTGCACCCTTGGTTTTGGCTCCTCTTTTTCACCTCCCTCTCCCCACCCTCAAAGACCCCTAATAAATGATAAATTAGTACTCTTTTCATATCTTATACTGTCTGCCGTCTCCCTTCACCCATATTTCTGTTGTTTGTGCCCCTGGGGATGCTTATATGTAGATTACTATATATCTATAATACATAGATCATAGTCAGTTCTCTGTTTTTCCCCTCTCCCCCCTTCATCTTTCCCCAACTCTCATGGTATCACTACTCCCATTACTATTACTGAGAGGTTTATCTGACCGGAATTCCCGTCTTGAGAGATCTTATGTGTACCAGTGTACGTGCTCTGATCTAGCTGGATTTGTAAAGTAGAATTGGGGTCATGATAGTGGAGAGAAAACATTAAAGAACTTGAGGAATATTGTGTGTTCTGTCAGAGCTATGCTGCACCTTAACTGACCTCTTCCTTCTTTGTGATCCTTTTGTGAGGGAAAGTCCAAATGTCTGCAGATGGGCTTTGGGTCTCCTCTTTAACCACCATCATTTACATCAGTATATTTGTTTGTTTCAGGTTTTATAATACCTGGTACCTGATCCTGTTGACACCTCATGAACACATAGACTGGTGTGCTTCTTCCCTGTGGGGTTGCTGCTTCTATGGTAGATGGCCACTTGTTCAACTTAAGCCTTTAAGACTTCAGACACTATATCTTTTAGTAGGCAGGAACCAGTAGCTTTCTTCACATTTGCTTATGTACCTAATTTGACTTCAGCATTTGGGTGAACATCACAGAATCCCAGGTTATTATAACAAAGATTTCTTGTGTTAAGGGAGTATTTGGGTAAGACCCAATGCCCATATGATACCTTCATACCTAACATTTAAGTATATGTACACAGGCCTATATCCCTATTAATATATTCATGTATTTACATATGTGCATGCCTATATTTGTACCTCTCTAAAAAGCCTTTTGCCTCTGAGTTCTTTTCTCTATTTCTTTTTACTCTCCTCCTGTCTCATAGGTTGGCCTTGCTTTGACTCTCAGCACTTTCATCTACATTGCACTTGATCAAAACTCACCGAACCTTCTATTCCCTCATTGCATTTGATTTTGATCTCTTATTTACCCTCATCCCTGGGTTTGTTGCCTCTCCCTCCCTTTCTCCCATCTCCTCTCCTATGTCCCACGGAGCCCATGTCACTTCTTCTAATGCAGATGCAATCATTTCCTTTTTAGAAGGAAATTTTAGAAATCTAACGAAAGATGCCAAACATTAGAGTGACAAGAAATACTCCAGATCTTGTTTCCCTAAATAAAAACTTTTAATTAAAGATCTTGCTTTGCCTGTCATCGCTGAAAAATCTAACAAAATAAATATCCTTGTGGTATTCTCTGCTTTCACCAAGGCCTGCCTGATGCCAGTAATCATATCCCTGATTCCACATGTTCTGCTATGTTTGGCCTCAACTTCTTGCAGCTCCCAGTTACTGCACTGCTGCAAACCTGGTTAGGATTCGTGGTGATGCAGTAATTACGAGCTGGACTGTGATTGCATGGCTGGCATATTGAAACCAACACCTCTGGGAGAAAGTTCGAGCTTGCTACTCCAGTAAAGAGAGACCCTCTCACTGACCCACAGAGGCTCCCTATGAGTCAGCATTTGACTCAATGACAGTAAGTTTGGAGTTTGGATAATCTTCTGCAAAATTTTACTTGAATGTGATATCAATGATATTGTTTTCTAATTTGTATTTCCGCTGTGTTGCTTATCTTCGGACTGTATATAGTCAGTTGGTGTGATGTTTAGAGATTATGTCAAGTAGACACTCCTGGACAAGGATAGGGGGAGAGCCCAATCTATCAATTGGGTCACAGCCTAATGACATCTCCTTGGTGCCATAAACCGTTTTTTATAAAAGAGAGATAAACCAAGCAAAGTTGAATCCGGTTTGACTCTTCAACGTATGTTGGAGCTGGATCTTGTGTCTACATCATCAATCTCCTGTTGTGTTGAATGTTGATCCCAGGAGCTGTCAGTAGACTACCGAGAGTAAGTTCATTTGACGACTTTGGACTTCTGCATTCATCAGCTCCCTCTTGTCTCTGCTTCACCATTCTGACATTGGTTCATCAGCTTCCATAAGTCAGAAGCATAGCCACACTCTACTTATCTATTTCTACACTTGTGTAATCTGTTTCTTGATATTAATCTCAGATATACAGACAGAGTGTCACTGGTTTTGCTTTCTTAGAGAACTCAACTTGACTGACTTCCAAGCTTCCTGGCATAGATAAGGGAGGGTTTCCTGTGCTTCATCAGCTTGTTGAAATCCTTCCGTTGGTATTCCCTTAATTCCTACAGTCTTGTTTTTGGCGCATCCCTGCAGTGCTGCTTGGACTTCTTTCAGGACCATTCGTTCTTGCTCATATGCTACCTACTGAAATGGTTTAATGCTGCCCAGTCCTTTGTGGTTCAGTGGCTGTATTCTTTCTATATTCTTTGCATGTTTCCTGAATCATATAATATTTTGCCAATACCACAATTCAAGGCTTGAGCATTTTGTGAGTTCTTTCAGTTTAAGATAATGTGGAACATAGTCTTCTTTTTGGTTTTCTTTTGCAAAACTCTTAAGTTTTGCACACCTCATTATAATATTATTTTGTCTTCTTGAGATGCCCTTTGAAATTATGTTCAGCCTTTTTTTGTTTTTTGTTTTTATGGGCATCACTGCCCCCTGGTGGGAGTAGGAGGCCCAGCCTTGCTCCTGGAGAGCGGCTGCTGGATTTGAACTGCCAAGCCTGGGGCCGCAGTCCCACACTCAACCACTTACGCCACCGGGGCTCAGCCCCTATGTTCAACTTTTTAACTTCACCATTTCTTCCATGTGCTTCAGCTACTCTTTGATTTAGATCATGTTTCTCATATCCACTTTTTCCCTTGCCTTTTTCATACTCTTTTTACTTTTTTCATGTAAGATGTTTTTGATGTCATCCCACAGCTTATCAAGTCATCTGTCCTTAGGGTGCAGTGCACCAAATATCTGTGCATCATACTTTGGCTTTCATGGACTTGTTTTCAAGGATCGCAACCTTCAGCATGACATACAACTCAATGTAAAGAAAGCACAAATCTTCACAACTGGACCAATAGCAAGTCATGGCAACAGTCAAGAGATCAATGAAGCATTACATTGGGTAAATCTGCTTCACAAGACGTCTTTAAAGGGTTGAAGAGCAAGAACGCTGCACTGAAAAAGAAGGTATGCCTGATTCAAGCCACAGTGTTTTCAGTTGTCTCACATGTATAGAATTTGGACATTGAAAAAGGAGAATGGATGCATTTGAATTGTAGTGCTGGTGAAGAACATTGGAGATACCATGAGCTGCCAAATGAAGCAGCAAACCAGTCTCAGAAGAGCTGTTCCTTCTAAGTAAGAATTACAATACTTTGTCTCACACGCTCTGGACATATTATAGTGTTAAGAGAGAGCAGTTCCTGAAAAAGGACATCGTACTTGATAAAGTAGAGCCCACCCCTACCTCAAACCCCAAACTCACTGCCATTAAGTCAATGTCAACACATTGTGACCCTATAGGACAGAGTGAACCTCCTCCTGGGAATTTCTGAGACCGCAGCTCTTTATAAGAGAAGGGATACACTAAGAGCAAAGGACTGGGCGAGATGGAGTGACACACTGGCTGCAACAATGGACTCAAGTACGCACCCAAGAGGGCGGATGGAGCAGGGAGGAGCAGTGTTTCCTTCTGTCGTACACAGGGTCACTAGGACTTAAAAGTGGCTCCGTGGGACCTAGCAGCATGTTCTCTCAGATCATTCAATATTGTGCTTGGCATGATGTAGCTAATTTACTCCCTGTGATAGGTAGGCTTGTCATGCCAACCTAACCAGTGGGACATGTGAGGTTAATAAAGTCACAGTTTGATTAGAGGGCAAAGAGGTGAATGGCTTGGCAAGCCCTGCCTGTCTCTTTCTGTCTCTCTGGTGTTCAGACCAGTGTGCAGCCAACAAAGCTAGTTCTCTGCCTCCACTTGCAAGCTACACTACCTGTGGGACACCAAACCCATAGACCATGTGTCGCGAGAGCTTGAGGTTCCTTTTGAGACCTGCTTCGCCACACTGCTGGTGTATACATTGTTTGAGCTGGAGACAGTCAGATCCTGTCATCTAACTGACTGTTGGTGACCTGCCCTGTTGTTTCCTGGTTGTGGCCAGACTGGCTGCATTGCTTTACAGAAGACTTGACTGTCTCCTTCCTTGACATTGGGCCCAGCAGTCCTTGTGAGTTGAAGGACTTCAGTATATTAACTGTTTCACAGAGGTGAGTTTAACTGAGTCTTTTGTACTGTTGTATAGACTAATTAGCTGTTATATTCCTTTGTGTTATATCTATCTTTCTATACACATGTAATCATATATATCTTGGCTTTGTTTCTCTAGAGAACCCTGTCTAACACACCCTCTCATCCACAACTTATTGTCTGGAAAATATCTATCCATCTTTTAAAATGTAGCTAAGACCTCATAATCCTCATGATGATATTCCAAATCTGACAGTTTGATCTTTCTTAGTTCCAGTACAACATTTATCAAGTCATATGAAAATTGTTGTGTACCTACTTATTCTCACCAGTAGACTATAGATTCTTTGGGATGATGAGTATATTTTGTTTTTATATTTCTAGCGCCTAACAAAAAACTTCAAAGATAAAAGGAGCAAGGCAAATGTTGATTAAATAAATGAGTAAATCAATGTGTCTTATTAGCAATATGAATAGCAACAGTGCATAGAAAAATGATTCTGCAAAGGCAAGACATGCTTGTTAGAGGACCATTTCTTATATCTGCTCTTAATGAAAGCATCGACTTGCAAATTCATCAATGTTAGAATGATGATAAACAAATTTAGAATAATTACATTCATTTACAATGAATTTTGGTTATCTGTTACCCTCAAGCATGAGAGTGGCATTAAAGCTATAAGTAAGGAAAATAAAAAATGAACATGTCTTTGCTTGGAAAAATATTCTTGGTCCACTTGTGCAATAAACAAAGACACTTTTGATGCAGTCATGATTAGTCAATTCTCTGTCTGGCTATAGGCAAGATAGACTTATTGGCTGGTGATATGTTAGAAAGCTCACTTTTTAGCTTGATATCTGAGTGTCACAGGAGAAGTGACAGGTGGTATAGGGCAGAGAAAAGGAGAGAGCAAAGAAAAGATGAGATCAGATGTAAAGGTGACAGTGATAACAGCATGGATAACATCAAGAATTTATGTCATGTACTTCAACATTCGGAGAACAAAATAAAAAATTATGACAGAAACTAGAACACCTTTTCAATATGTCCATAAATATAGTCATGTGAATATTCACCCATATGTCGTAGTTTTGGAAATTTCAAAGTTTAAAATAGAATTCAGAAAACCAACTTTTACAGTAGACTCATTTCTAGATAGAGTTTGTTAATAGCGAGTTTAGTGGGGAAACTGAGTAGGAATTGTTTTGCACACAATAGCCCAGGCAGATTAATCCTTGACAAGCATTTTCTGATTGAGTGAGAGGTTGCTGTGACCTGGATGGAATATCTATATTTAGATCCTATTTTGTCTAATACAGCGGTTCTCGATATGTAGGTCATGACCACTTTGGGGATCAAATGACCCTTTCACAGGGGTTGTCTGATACATAACAGTAGCAAAATGACAGTTATGAAGTAACAAAGAAAACAATTTTATGGTTAGGGGGTCACCACAACATGAGCAGCTGTATTAAAGGGTCACGACACTAGGGAGGTGGAGAACCACTGGTCTAACATGTCTATGAGATTCATGGTTCTCATGTTGGACAAATTGTGCTGATGGTAGATGTAATTATAAATGAGATAAAACTTACTTTCACTCCCTGTTTGAAGGAGTAGGCGCCCTGTTGGTGGTGGCTATGCAGTGGCTGTGAACTGCAGGGTAGCGCTCAGAAACCTCCAGCTGCTACAGGGAAGGCAGATGGGACTTCCTGCTCCTGTAAAGACCGACAGGCTCAGAAACTTGAGGCAGTCCTATCCTGTCCTATAGGGTCACTGTGACTTGCCACTGAGGAATATTATAATTTCTCATAATTGAGAAAGAATTATAATTATTGTATTCTTTAATTTTATTCTTGAATTTATTCTATAATCTATCATTTTAGTTTTTTTTGGCATCACTGTCCTCTGGTGGTGGGAGTAGGAGGCCTAGCCTTTGCTCCTGTGGAGCCGCTGCTGGAATTGAACCTCCAGCGCCATGGGCCGCAGTCCCGTGCACAACCACTACACCACCAGGGCTCAGCCCCAATTGTAATTTTTATAATTGAGAAAGAATTGGATTCTTAGTCTCTTCAGATTCCATATTGTTTGGATCTAAATATTGGTGGCTAAAAAAAAAAATAAAAATGAGTGAAAGTAAAATTAAAACAGACTTAGAGTATTAAGTGACAAATTTACTTCAAACAGCTGGAAAAATAAGAATTATAATCTTGGAAACTCACAGCGACAGTTCTACCTTATCCTAGATGGTCACTGTGAGTTGGTATCTACTTGATGGCAGAGATTTTTTTTCCAGGGTGGGGAGGGGTGGGGTTTGGTTCTTAAGGAGCCCTGGTAACATAGAGGGTTACATCCTGGGCTGCTAATAGAACATCCAGCAGTTCAAAATCATCAGACTACCTGTAGGAGAAGGAAGAGATTTTCAACTTCTATAAAGAGTATGCTGAGAAACTCACAAAATCAGGTCTACTGTCCTATATAGGGTGAATATGAGTCAGAATTCACTCCATGGCAGTAAATTTTTGGAGCTTTTTAAGTGCTTTCTTGACTGGACTCAAAGTATGTCAGGATTTACGGGGGTCCTTCTTTCACTAAAATGACAACATGTGAGCTCAACACAGGTTTTCTTCTCATCACTTCTTTACAGAAGTCATTCTTGCATGGAACTATGCTCAATGGACTGCAGCAATATTTTAAGCACAATCAATAAATTAAGCTCACTTATTTGCAAATCAGACATGGATTTTTCCCTCTGTTAGTTTGTTTTTGGGAACCTTACAAGGCCATGGGCATGAGTTAAAACTTTGGAATCAGTACAGTAGTTAACAAATAGAGGCCACCTGTTCATATAATTACTTACATTTTCTTGGATGTTCCTAGACCTGATTCTGAAAGAAGCCTTTTTATCCTCTGGTGAGCTGCAGTTCCATCCTTTCAACCCCATCACTTAGTGGCTGCCACTACTTAGTTTATGATTAGCATCTCCAGTTGCATAGTGCTTTGATATATCCTAGCAGACACTGAATGTTTATTAGAGCTCAATCTCATGCTGAGAATAGTTTTTCAAGTAGAAAATCGTTGCTTGTTGCAGACAGTAGATAGCCTGGCTTTAGAACCACAGGGATCTGAACTGTGCTTCTCAGGTTGGTGCTGGGCAGAGAATCCACATGTCATTGTCGTGGATTGTGAGCACTGCTGGCACCTTGTATTTGCTGCATCATATGGCCAAAATGGCAGGGGTGTTTATATTGCAATTTGAATTTGTTGCAGAGCCATCTGTTGGTCTGAGTTCCACTCAAAACTGGCAGCTTTAGCCATCCAATAACTATTTCAGAACCATTTTGCCCAATGTGGCATATAGCTTCAAAACTCCAAAGAGATATACTCAGAATTCTGTTTTTATTTTAATGATAGGATGTTAAAGTGCAATACTATATTTTTTACATTGAAAGGGCTGTCCCAGCACACCCCTGGCCACTAGACCCCTACTAATGTGATACAAATGTGACAGACTCAGGGATTTTTATAATAGTTATCTCCCACTTTCTGGATTACTAAATTTTATTAGGGAATCCAGAGTTCCTGTTACTTTCTATTCAACAGATCAGAATAACATGACATATTGGATCATTTGATGTAAATTTGAATGTTCAGCAGTTTAAGGTCTTTTCAAACTCTAATGACAGAAGAAAGGAGATTTAACACAGATCTACAACAAGAAAATAAATAGTTACTGGGATCTATTCAAAGGGAAAGCAAAATTATTTTGATCCTTAAGGCTAATGTGTCTTTTAGGAGCCCCAGTGGCACAGTGGGTGACAAGTTGGGCCAGCAGTTTGAAACCCCAGTTGTGGAAGGAGAAAAATAAGCTTCTCTGTTTCCAGAATATTTGCTATCACATGGCCAGCTTCACTTTATCCTACAGGGTCACTGTGCGTCAAAATCCTCTTAATGGCAATGAAAGAGAACATAGTACTCATACTAGTTTGTGTTGATAGTAGGGAAAAAGACAGAAGAGATAAAATTTATTCTCAATATCTCTAACTCAAAGTTTCCATTTTCAGGGTGATTAAAAAGAATGTAGCTACCAGATCGATAGTTATCTACCAAATGCCAGAGGCTCTATTTGTGCTAGTGAAAATGGAATGTCCAGCATGGCAGCTGCAATTTTGATTGCCCTTTAGTTAGGCCTATGTAAATCCATCAGCATCTGGGTTTTGTAGATGCTTGGCTAATAAATTAAATAGGAAGAGTATAGAAAGCACTGTTGATGCATCTTCTATATCTTAGAGGGTAGCATTGTTCTCTGACATTCTATCAGGATTTGGCATTATCTGATTTATTATCTTGAGCAGGACGGGTGGGAGTAGTTTGGGACAAGTAGTTTCAAGGTGGCCATTGCTCTCAATCACAGATAATACAACATTTGTGAGGGTTCTGTTACTCAACATAAGATCCCGGACTTATTTGGCATGTCAGTTCATTTTCTGGAAGGAAAAAAAAAAAAAGAAATCCAGCGCCTCCTTGGAAATGAAAATTTTGTGTACCACAACCCATAATCCAGAATAGAGTGTAGATACCTGCTTTCTCATTCCCCAAGTTTGTTCCAGAGCCTTCAGGGGGCATGATTGGATATTTTACACCTGAACATGCACTCAGAAGTAGGGAAATGACCATCGTCTGGATGCACTGTGAGATAGACTTGAACTCGAGCTTTAATTCTAACTCCAGGCCTTGGTCCATTTGAGGATAATATTTTACTTTGTCTCCCTGAGCTGCCCTCAGAACATTTCTGTTCAGCTTTTTGACCTCGTTTCTTCTATTTCACGTAGCTACTGTACTACTAAAGGTATCAGTTCTATAACTGAAGACATCCGGGAATTTAGGGAATACACATTGAAACATTTAAACAAGCACTGGAAACCCTCACTTATTTATGTCAAGAGATTTGAAAGACCACCATGTGGTCAACTGACTGGCAGAGATCCATATTTGCACCAATTTCAAAGACAGATCCAACAGACACAATACCGAAGACTAAATAGGATGCTCAAATTAGAGAATAGTATTATATGTAAGTAAAATTTTGCTGACAATCATGCAACAACTGTTGCTACAATTCAACTGAATATAAGAAGCTACCAGAGTTTCAAGCCAGATTCAGAAGATGTGGAACAACAAAAAAATCATTGCTGTTGTCAAATGCATGTTGGTTTGAAGAAGCGAATCCCAGAAAGTTGTTACTTTCCTTTAACTGACTATGGCATTTACTGTGTGGACCGCAATAAACTACAGATAGCCTTGAGAAGAACAGGAATCCCAGAATGCTTCATTGCTCTCATGTGGTAGTTCCTGTATATAGATCAAGAAGCAAGTGTGCAGACAGAACAAGAATCACGCATGGTTTAAAATCCAGAAAGGTGTGTGTAAATCTGTATGTTTAGCAAATAATCAGAGAAGCTGGAATGCACGAAAAAGAATGTTGTATCAGGATTGGAAGAAGACTTTTTTTTCTCACAACATTACATAAAAAGAATATCGAAAAGAAAAAGTGATTGGAAACTGAGATAGTAATTGTATAATTCTATTTGAAAAGATTGAATTATGGAATGGCATGATATATATATATATATATATATATATATATATATATATATTCCTAACTAATGATTTTTTTAAAAACTTGCTGAAAGTGAAGAGAACTTGAAGATCAAGGACTGCAACCTTCAGCATAATTTATAACTCAGTATAAAGAAAACTCAACTCCTCACAAGTGGACCTCACATGCACATGAGGGAACTAAAAATATCAGAGCTCATGTCCAATGCACAAAGTAATATCCCCGCTTGTAAATACTCTAAAAATGTCTTGTGCAACAAATTTACTCAAGGCGATCTGTCATTTGATTGCTTGACTACTACTTCTATAAGCATTGATTGTAGATATAAGCAAGATGAAATCCTTGACAACTTTAATCTTTGTCTATTCATCATGATGTACACATTGGAATAAGGACAAACAGGTCACTAAGGTTAAGAAAGGACCTGCTAACAAGTTTGGGGTCTTCTCTCCAGCACCACAGGTCATGCTAAGCCCCGATATAAACAGTTGAGGGATATACAAGAGGAAGAAACAAAATGTGTGACACTAAGTATTGACTCAGAGAGTGCTTCCTAAAATATATTGCTCAAACTCATAGAGATGCAGATTATTTTGTCTAGAAAGCAATATTTCTTTTTTCTTCCCAAGAGCAATATGCAAATTTCTTTATAAATTGATCCATTTATGAAACCAAAACACTGTCATGCTCAGCCTTCATTTGGGTTTCAGAAATTTCTCTTGGTTAAATTACTCTTGATCAATCCCTATCAGGCCTCTCGCACCAACCTTGCCACTGACTTTGAATCACTTGTTGAATGATAGTGGGACAAGCGGAAAGTAAAAGGAAATAGAGGAAAGAACCGAGAGGCAAAGGGCATTTATAGAGGGCTAAATACAGGCATGAACATAGGTAGATATATTTATATATGATGATGGGAAATAGATCTATGTAAATATAGGGTTGGTATTAAGGCAACAGATGGACATTGGACCTCTACTCAAGTATTTTCTCAATGCAAGAACACTTTGTTCTATTAAATTGATATTCCATGATGCTTATCTTCCTGACACAATCACTGAAGACAAATGTGTGCCTTACCAAAAGTGTCAAAGAAAGCTGATGATCTCTATCTATCAAAAATTATAGTGTCTGGGCTCTTAAAGGCTTGAAAGTAAACAAGTGGCCATTTGGCTCAGAAGCAACAAAGTTCACATGGAAGAAGCACACCAGCCTGGGTGATGATGAGGTGTCAATGGAATCAGTTATCAGGTATCAAAGAACAACAATCATATCAATGTGACCCACCTTCCTGATCTGATTGCTGAAGACAAATGTGTTCATAAGCAAATGTGGTGAAGAAAGCTGATGTTGCCTGCCTATCAAAAGATACAGCATCTGCAGTCTTAAAGGCTTGAAGGTAAACAAGCAGGCATCTAGCTCAGAAACATCAAAGCCCACATGGAAGTAGCACACCAGCCTGTGTGACCATGGGGTGTCAAAGGGATCAGGTATCAGACATCACAGAACTAAAAATTATATCATTATTGCCACTCTCACCACTGGGATTAAAGGGATCATCTCCTCTATCATTGTGTTCCTGTTCTGCCTTGCTTCATTATCTCCTGTATTACTCCAAGGAGACTTCTGAAATTCCTTTTTGTGGCAAATCCACATCTGATTCTTCTATAGCATCATTAGCTCTGCTGTTGTGGCTTGTCTTTCTTGTCATCTTGTTTGGAGTGTTACGGTATGCGGTTGCTTACATGAAAATTTTGTAAAACTGGGCATCCATGTTTCTGGGAAACCAAGGGGCCCTGTGCTCTTTCTCTGTATGATTTGTGAGGGCATTAAAAAAAGTCATTTTATTGGGGGCTCATACAGTTCTCATCAGAATCCATCCAAGCATCCATTGTATCAAGCACATTTGTTGCCATGATCATTCTCAAAACATTTTCTTTCTATGTGAGCTCTTGGTATCTGTTCCTCATTTCCCCCCTCCCTCCCCACCTGCCCTCCTTCCTGAACCCTTCATAATTTATAAATTATTATTTTTTCATGTCTTACACTGTCCGATCTCTCCATCATCCACCTTTCTGTTGTCCATCCCCCAGGGAGGGGTATGCAGGCCATTGTGATTGATTTCCCCTTTCTCTCTCCCTTTCAACTTCCCCTTCTGGTGTTTCTGCTTTCATTATTGGTCCTGAGGGGTTTCTATGTCCTGGATTCCTTGTGTTTCCAGCTCTTATTTGTACCAGTGTACATTCTCTGGTCTAGCTGGATGTCCCATGATATTGGGAGGAGAGGAAACATTAAAGTACTAGAGGAAATTTGTTTGTTTCATCGGTGCTATGCTGCACCCAGCCAGATTTATCTCCTCCCTGAGACCTGGTAAGAGTATTTTCAAGGGTTGCCTGTGGTCTAGTATGGTGGTGGGTTAGACCGCTGTGTGGGCAGTGTGGCATGGTGATTCAGTGGCCAATCATGATGAGGGTTCTCAGAGACTGGAGAGAGTCTTGGGACTCTCAGGACCAATTGACTCTCAGGCCAGTGGCACATAATGTTGCCTGCCAATCCTGAGAACTGTGGATAGCAAGCCATGTTGCCTACTGACCTTGGATTCTCCCAACTTTACCTCTATTGGTCTGTGGTCTTTTCACTTTCTGGTTCATTCTCCTTCCTCCTGATTCATCAGCCCCAGCCATTGCATGAGTAAGGAAAGGCCTTCAGCTTAACAGCTGACTCATGACTTAGTTACTCTGTAGTTTCTTCATATACATTTTATTCCTTGTAGACATATATGTAGCTAGTTTTGCTTCTCTAGAAAACTCAGCATAACATATATGTCATGAATCATCTTTATTTAGGCTATGGTCCTAGTATGATATAGGGTAGGATGCAATGCACAAATTTAATCTAGTTAGATCCCTGGCCAGCTATTAAGGGAGATTTCTTGATATATGGCCTGATTTGAATATATATGGAAAAATTCTCTAGCTTTTTGTTTGCCCTGATTCTCATCTGTTTGTCTTGATTTCAACTCTTATTTTCTGGCTTCTAGTTCTTGGTACTTGAGCTAGAAACCTACCATCTTGTTTGGCAGTATTAGGATTTGTCAGCTTCTGTTAAGCCAGTAGATTTCTGTATGACCTGCAACTATGTAGTAAGAAGAAGCCTCCATTGTAATGTCTGATCCACAAATTTGTGACTTTCCTGACTCTATAACCTTATAAGCCATTTTCTTGATATAAATCTTTGTGTGTTTTCACTGTTGTTTTTAGGTGCTGTGAATTTGTTTCAAACTCATAGTGACTCTTTGTGAAGAAAATGATTAAACAGTGCCCAATCCAGCACCATCCTCACAATCATTTAGTTGATTCAGTGGCTAAATATATTTACTGATGATTTTTTTGGATCAGCTCTGACCCATGAACCCCATAACCTTTCATAGTTCTGGAAATCTTCATTTGGCCTGATGGACTTCAAGCTCAAGGTATACACACACACACACACACACACACACACACACACATATATATATATTCTATTTATCTATTGAATATTTCTTGTCAAGTGTTGTAGAACTCCTAACATTTTTAAAACTGGAAGAACTTTTTGAAATCTCAGAAGCAGAGCAAAGTCAAAAGAAGTTAATTTATTGAATTCTAATTCACACTGAAGATTGTGGTCTTTGATTTTCATCAGCAAATGCCTCAAGTCCTCATTGCTTCCAGCAAACAAGGTTATGTCACCTGCTTATCACAGCTTACAGGAAGCCTTCCCCCAATCCTGAAGCAAAGTTCTTCATATAATACTGTTTCTTGTGTTATATTCTCAGCATACATACACAAGTTTCACTGAGTTTGCTTCTCCAGAAAGACAATCTATGTCAAGGTAAGCAGAAAAACTAGAGGAATCCCAGTCAAGACCTTTTGGCATTACCTATGATATTGTATGCTTTTACAAGATGTTAACATAGTACCAATAAAGACTGAAACCTCTGAATAGTCTATAGAAGAATGAAGAGTAACTTAATAGAGTTCATACAGTAAATGAATTGCTCAGGAATTAGCTATAGGAGATAGGAAAAAATTACCTTGTGCATGCACAAAGGTGGATTCAGAAGGTGAATTCTGGTAAGAGACAATAAAAATAGTTCATCTACTCATAACTTTAAAAAATAAATTGCATTTTGAGAAAAGACAACTGCCAAAATATAGCAAAGCAATCCTATAAATTACAGATATGTTATAGGTTTATTCTGAGAGTTTAAAATGTATTTTTTGAATATAAATTAAAAATTAATTATTCAAGGACCCATCAAATCATTACTATTGAGGTTATATTATGCCTGCCCACCTGCTCACAGAAAACGTGTATCTATGGCATGTGCATACATTGATGGAGAGACTAAATCATCTACTCTCAGTTGTTTTATATTCTGGGCAAGACCTTCTGTGGTTTCTATATTAATATATGTGATTATCTGAATATTATGTCAGTACAGATCTTGTTATAATTTTTAGAAAAATCTCTTGGATTGCCCAGTGAGCTAAGCAGGGCATAAAAGTATTGTTTCCATCAAAAATGTTTTCTTCTGGTAAAGATCATGGAACAAACACTCCTGCTTATCTACCATTCACCCAAGTGCCCAGTGAAAGCTAAGTTAAAAAGTGTAAATGGCCATTCATCTTAAAAGCACTGACAATGAGAGAGAACTTGATGTCTTAATGATTCTTCAGAAGGAGAAGGAAAACCGAAGGCACAGAAGTTCATGGCGAGGTGAGTGTGGTTGTGCGAGATGGTTGTGCGAACCAAATCAGGAGTAAAGAGAAGGGCCTTAAGAAGAGAAGCAGAAATCTATTTGATTTATAAGTGTCTACTGAAGGAATCTGGACTCCCTGATTGTGTATAAAGGTAAATGCTGGCTGCTAACAGAAGCTTTGAATTCTCCTTGAGGTGGATGAACTTCTGATAAATCAACCACATACAATTCTGTAGGTGAAGTTCTACTCGGACTTCCGTGGGGTCAGCATGAATGAGTGCGTCAGTGGAAAGGCCTTCTCGCAATCCCTCTTTTCTTCCCAAACATCCCACTGAGAGGTGTTGCATTCATTGCCATTCCTGGCCAAGAGATTTACTTTAAATACATTGATCATCTGCATCAGTCTAGGGACAGGGGTGGTTCCGAAGTAGACTCCTCCTTATCCACTTTGGAGAGGCGAGTCAATGCTCAGGCAATGGACCTCCTATGCAGTCGCCCTCTGTCTGGTTTAAATACATTAGGAAGAAAGGTGGAATGATAGCTTACAACAATCTGATCAGGCATCATCACTTATCTCAGTTTTGTAAAAGGTCATCCCTGGTATCACTTGGGAGCTTGTTAGAAATGTAGAATACCCTCGATGGAATCAGAATTTTTGGTTTAATGTGAACTCCCTCAGATTAGCTGGCAGGTTTGAACCTAGGAACTTGTGACTAGCAGCCCAACACTTCCCCAAAGCCCCAAGCATGCACCTAATGCTATTGCCATGGAGTCGATTCTGACTTGTGGTAGCCCTGTAGAGCCAACTGCTCCTTCGAGCGTCACAGCCCACAAATAGTTACAGGGACAGTCTCCTTTTTCTCGTTCAGAGCTGCAGGCGGGTTCAAACTGCTGACCCTAGGTAGCAGCCCAGTGCACTTAACCTGCCACATCATATAAGAACAAATTTTATGCAAATGAACCAATCACAGAAATTTTTTAATTGCTTTGGAAAGTTAAATGGCTTTTGCTGAAGTGAAAAAATATCTAGGAGGAAAATAGGTGAGAAAAGGTGAGAGACAAACCATTGCTTCTCAAATATTAATGTAGATATAAATCACCTGAGGATCATATTAAAATGCAAATTCTGATTCCATCTATATGAGATTCTGCATTTCTAACAAGCTCCCAGGTGATGTGAAAGCTGCTGGCCCAGGAACTAAATTGTGTGTATCGAGGATCTTGAAAGGCATATACTTGTGAAATTTCAAAACAGAAAAGAAAATAAATTCATTAGAGTGGAACCAGTCAGCATTTGCATAAAACCATTATTTGAAAGACTGAAAAAATTAAGTCAAAGTGGTCCCATCTCCTGACCAGAGCCACAAGCCCCTAGCATGAATCTTTCTCTGGGTTTCTTTCCAGCTCCCCCAAGGCTATCATGTTTTAAGAATGAGTTTGTTTCTCTTCATCTTGTTGACTCCTCAAATTCAGAGAATCATGATTAACTCACTATTTTGTCTTGCTTAGGAAGACAATGTTTATTAATAGTGTTAATGTTAGGTCATGCTAACCTGTACAAATTACCTTTCATTTATTATACAATCTAATACTGTGTTTCTAAATCTAATTTTGATATGTCTCATATCAAAATAATCGGACACTTTTCTTCTTTCTTTGCTTTCTACGATGTTATATTCTAAGAGACTATTTTTCCCCATCTTTGAAAAAGAGACTAAGTTGTCTATTCATGAAGCTACGTGGTTTTAGACCAGATTTAATTTGGTACATTATTTACTATTAAAGAACTTTTGGAGATTAAGGAAACATTACATGTTTTAGTAAATGACACCTAAATATTCAAATTGTTGGTGAATCAAGAGGCTTGGTAACCTTGTTTCCAAATTTCAATGTATCTTTTGTCTAAAATGGCTTTCTTGCATTTTAATTGTTTCAAAAATTGGAATTTATCTTTTGTTTAAAGTTCTTTATTGCATATTAATCTTTACAAGATATCTTTCTAAAGAGCTTCAATTAAAAACTACTGATTCATTACTTTGTCTCCTAAAGTCAAAGCAATATAACATTTTTTATGCTTATCTTAAATGAGTATTTGTAAAACTATTTGAAAAGGAATAGAGATTTATGCCCCAAAATTTAAAAAGTTTTACAAGTGCCTTCTTCTTGGAATAAAATGCAAATGACACTCCCGTGAATCATGATCACTTTGGGTGCCACTGCTGGCAGCTGAAATACTTGTGACGTAGCTTCCAGAACCACAGCAACACAGAAGCCACTACAATATGAATACCCGAGAGGCAACTATGTGGCTGACTGACAAGAAGCGATTAAGAGATTTAGCTTTGTGCCCCTTACAAAGAAAGATGAGCCAACAGAATGCTCAACTTACAGATCAATGTCATTAATACCACATGCAAATAAAGTTTTGCTGAAAATCACCCAACTACAGATGCAGCAGTGCATTCTGGGAGCTGCCAGGGATTCAAGCAGGATTCAGAAGCAGATAAGTGGATATGGAACAAGGGATATTATTGCTGCTTGGTTGAAAGAAGAGAATACAAGAACGTTGTTTATTTATGCTTTATTGACTATGACATTTCACGCTGTGGACCATAAGAAACTATGGGTAGTTTTCAGAAGAATGGGAAATGCAGACCATTACAGTGTGCTTATGTGGACCCAGTAGATGGATGAAAGGAAGCTGTTCAAAGACACTGCATGGGTTAAAATAAGGAAAAGTATGCATCTTGGTTGCATCCGCTCACCCTACTTATTCAATGTGTATGCTGAGCAAATCATCAGAGAAGACGGATGATATAGAGAAAAACGCTGCATCAAGATTGGAGAAAGATTTTCTAATAACATATGATATGCAGCTAACACAACTTTGCTGAAAGTGAAGAGAACTTGAAGCACTTGCTGATGAAGATCAAGGACTGCAGGCTTCATGATGGATTATAACTCGGTGTAAACAAAAACCCTCACAGCTGCATAAACTGGTAACTTCAAGCTTATTGGAAAAAAGTTGAGAGTCACCCTGGATTTTGTCTTGCTTGGATCCACAGTCAATGCACATGTAAGCAGCAGTCAAGAGATCAAAATACAAGTTGTACTCGTTAAATCTCCTTCAAAAGATCTCTTAAGTGTTGAAGAGCAAGGGTGTTCCTTTGAGGATGAGGATGTGGCTTACTCAAGTCCTCCTCTTTTAAATTCTCTCATATGTATGTGAACGTTGGACATTGAACAAAGAGGGTGTATGTATATGTTGCATACAGGTATGTGAAAGTTGTGTGTGTGTATGTGGATGGTGGGCATTGAAAAAAGAAGATCGAAGAAGAATTGATACAGATTGAATTGTGCTGTATAAGAATGTAGAAAGTACCATGGACTGCCAAAAGAACCAACAAAGCTGTGGTGGAAGAAGTCAGAATGCTCCTTAGATTCAAGGATGGCAAGACTTTATCTTACCTACATTGGACATGTTGTCAGGAGAGACTAGACCCTATAGAAGCACATCATTCTTGGTAGTTGGGCATCAAAAAAGAGATAAACCTTTGATAAGATAGATTCATTCAATGGCTGCCTTGATGGGAAGAAACATGATAGCATTTGTGAGTATGGCACGAGACAGAACACTTTGTTCTCTTGTGTATCGAGTCCCTATGAGTCAGAAACAACTTCATGGCACCGAAAAACAACCCCCCACCCCAGAAAGGTGCTTCAGAACACAGAAAGTAAAATATAAAAATGAAGTTTCTAATGTTCTTCGGTTGACATTTTAATATTTAGAATGACTTCTAGATAATTTTGAGGAGCCCGGGGGATGTACTCATTGATCTGCTAATAGCAAACTCCGCAGTTCACAACTACCAACCACTTCTCTGAAGTAAGTTGGGGCTTTGCATTCTACAAAGCCACACAGCCTTGGAAACACACAGGGGCAGGATAACCCTATCCAAGATCGTCTTTTACGTCAGCAGTGATCTGATAACAGTGGCTTTGATTGTTTTTGTCTGTCTATTTTTACTAACGTTTTTGCTCCTATGTCTGTGATATTATGCATTGCAGGAGTAACCCTGAAGATTACTGTGGCAGTTATAATCAGACGTAATTAGTGTCCTGCCCACATTCTCTTAACTTTTCTATTTAAGCACACTTTAATTAATCTTATTTCCAACTGCCAGCTCCTGAGTATATTTTCTGGATAGCACTTTCTCTGAAGTCTACTTTGGCCACATGAGAAATAGGCCAAAGGTTGGGGCAACGAATAAATAAATAAATAGATAAATAAATAAATAAATAAATAAATAAATAAATAAAAAATACCCTAAGTACCTTCATCTTCCAATAAGATTGCTCTGAGGCATGTGTCAACATGGTTACCAGAGTTTCCCTAAGAGGGTTGTGGCAGCTGACTTGATAATTATGGGGAGTCGTCTCTTCCCGTCTAAGTTCCTAAATTCTTTGCTAGCATTTTCTTCATCTCATGAATAAGTCACTTTTATGTGAGTACTTGTTTTAGCTTCTGGTTTTGCTAGAGCCCAGCCAGAAAATAGATATCTGAGTGGACCCAGTAGTCAGAATATTAAGATGGGCTTCTAGAATTAGATCACTTGTCTAACAGAGAGGGGAACTATAATTCCATGCTTAGGGCTAAGTAGGGTGTTAATTTCCTAAAACATTTTCTAATGGCTAACTAGAAGGAATACAGGTATAAAAGTAAACTGGGTTCTTTTAAGAAAAGTCTAAGAAAGTGTATCAAACAGTGCTTTATCCAAATCTTAAAATTATTTATCTGAGAAAGTGTGCACTGAGAAAAAGAAATAATCAAACCTTTGAAGGCCTCTGTATATAACATCTGTGTCAATAGTGATTTTTTTTAAAAAAAAGTTACTGTTGAATTAGTTCCAAGGCATGGTGATCCCATGTGTGCAGAGTAGAAAAACATTCTGTAAGGTAAGGTTTCAAAGCTGCGTTCTCTTAGAAGCAGATCACCATGTCTTTCTTCCAAAAATTGTCTGAGTAGATTTGAACAACCCACCTTTTGATTAGTAATGAAATGCCTCACCATTTATACCACACAGAGACCCCCACCACGATAATAATCAGTAGATTCAAACTCACACTGAGCCTGTAAGACTGAGTAGAACGTGTCCTGTGAATCTTCAAGACTTAAATCTTTATGGGAGCAGAAAGCTTTATCTTTTTCCTATGAAGAGGCAGGTAGTTTCAAACCACTGATCTTGTGGTTAGTAGCCCAATTCAGAGTCCAGTCCTCCACGTGGGCGCCTGCATGTTAATCCTGTTGTTAGGTGCCTTTGAGTTGGTTCTGACTCTTAACATCCTGTGTACCACAGAAACACTGCCCGGTCCGGGGCCATCCTCACCATTGCCATATTCAGCCCATTGTTGCAGCCACTGCATGTGTTCATCCTGTGGGGCGTCTTGCTGTTCTTGCCGCTCCTCCACCTTACCGAGCGGATGCTCTTCTTTGGGGCCCGGCTGCTCCTAACATGGCAAAAGGATGTGAAATGAAGCTTTGTCATCTTTGCTTCTAAGGAACATCTGGTTTTATGGCTTTCAAGACAGATTTGTTGGTTCTTTTGGCAGTCTCTGGCACTTTCAATATGCTTCACCAGCTCCACAATTCAAATGCATTGATTCTTCGTTGATCTTTCATTCAAAGCCCAACATTCACGGGCATGCGTGCGTGCACACACACTCACACACACACACAACTTTTACTAACCTGTATACAGCATGTACATGTAGTACCTGCTAACCTGTTGCAGACAAAATTGCATTGTGTTTTCTTGCCTCAGGCAGAGGTCAGCCCACTTTTGAAGCTTTGGTCTCACCTTGTTTTCATGGAGCTGCAGGCCTTTCTGAGTCTGAGTCTTGCTCCAGGTGTATCCAATGGATCTCCAGGTTCCAGAGTCTGGCAGGAGCTTACTGTTTATCAACAGCAAGGTTGCATGAGAGTCACAGACCCTTTTCCCTTTCAAGATTGGGTTATATTCTGCTGTGAATTTTTGTAATCCCCACTTTTCAGTTATGCAAGGCATATTGAGAGAAATGGAAAAAAATGTGTGTGGATTTTGTTATTAGTGGGAGATTGTGATTCTTGGCTTGAGTGAGGCTTGTATTTTCAGATTCGTGCCTGCATACAGTCCTCCACCCGATGACACGATGAACTAAAAGGGGGCTAGCAGCCTCCTACTCAATCCCAGAGGCAGAAAATATAGTCGGGCTCTCAAGGGGTATGTGCTCCAGGTCTTTTAATCTCAACTCAACCTATCCCCTAGGGCCGGCATTCACTTTGAGGTTGATTGAGGCAAGGCAAGACCTTGTTGTAATTGTTAGGTGCCACTGAGTTCATTCTGACTCACCGCAACTCCATAATCAGCAGAGGGAAACGTTCTGCACCGTCCTGAGGATCGCTCCTATGTTTGCAGCCATTGCTGCAATCCCCGTGGCAGTCCATCTTGCTGAGACTCCTCCTCTTTTGTGCTTCTCCTCTACTTCCTGTAGTCTAATGGGCTTTATTTGGGGCAAAGTTTTTTTCTTTCTGTGTGGCAAGCATCAACTATACCACGATCTTAGCTAAGTCTATCTGACTCACAAACCGAGGCCCTGCTCTGAGGATGTTAGGAGGAGCTTAAACAATTTGTAAATTATTTCTCTTTCAACCAACCAGAACTCTCACAGCTACTGTTTGTGAATTATAAAATGCTAGTGTAATAGTCAATAATGAACTCCCCCCCCCCAGCTGTCTTTATTGTTCTAGCTGGCATCAACCCTTTCTTAGGCCAAGAATGAGCAGAGAGTTCCAGAACAGTCTAATGTACAGATAGGAAAATGCACCAGGGAATCATTTTAAAAAAGTTATCCTTACTTAAAAAGAGAACAGGAGAAAAATACTTGGGTATTCACATGTGAATGTTAAATAAGTGAACATGATTGTGGAAAAAGAATGACTGGAAATAGAGTGGCAGGTCTGTTGTTCAAGTATGGCCACCTGTGTGGGAATTAATTTTTCACATGAAGGCAGCTGCAGTTTGAAAGTCCAAAGGAACAGGGAAATCATCTGAGCAAATGGATCATGCTGATTTGATTGTAGCAGAGGTAAATATCAAATTACGCATAGGTATGAAATAGCAGCATATGGCTGAACTCTGTCTTTAAACATGACAGCTTAAAAATACTGTAGTTATAGAAATTTTAGAAAATACAGATAAGGTGAAGAAACAAAAACTACCCACAATCTTCAACAGCCAGCATAACTACCATTAGTATTTGGTATGCACCCTTCCAATATAAATTTAAGCATAACTATAAATTGGGATAATGAGATCACATATTATATTGTGTTCTGCTCTTTTGACCTCATATATCATAACTTTTCTTTTTCTGATAATATATTATGAAATTTTATATTGTCATTTTTATCTGCAATATTATTTTAAGTACTAGGGTTGTCACATAGCATTGCTGTGGGGAAATTATTAAAAAAACTTTATTAAGAAATTTCAAAGTTTGAACCTATTATTTCTCAATGTGTCTTACATTATAGTTCTATACACTTCTGAAGGCAATATTTCCATCACTCTAACCTTTCCTCAAATACTTCTGCACTCTTTGATTTAAGCCACGTCAAAATGGTAGTTTTGACATCCTCTCGGAACTCAAATCGTGTTTCTTTTCAATGTTATTTGAGTTTAGGGAACAAAAAGAAGTCTGCAGGGGCAAGGTCAGAGATGTAGGGTGGATGGGGTGAGATTTTCCAACAAAATTCTCATAGGCCAGCTTGCTATCCCTGAAGAATGTATTGCCATGATGGAAAAAAAAATCTTGTTGGAACTTTCCTGACCTTTTTCTCACCAATACAGTTTTCAATTTTCTTAAAATATCTTTAAAATAAGCTCCCATGATCATTCTGTGTCCTTCAAGAAAATCTATCAAGATTATGCCTTTAGAATTTCAAGCAACAGTTCCCATCACCTTCTGAGCAGACCTCTCTGCCTTATGTTTAACTGGTCCAGCAGACCCTCAGAGAAGCCACTGTTTTGATTGAATTGAAGACAATTTTATTACTGAGAACTTGTTTGCAATCATCTATTGATCACAGAAACATGTTTCAATACACTTTGTTTGTAATAAACCCATGCATTTATGACTTATCTATAGTTCATCACGAATGTGCCATCATTTATTTAAGCAATTATCTGTTATTTGCATATTTGCTTCCCATTTTTGAGAAGCATTTTCATAACTAATTTTTCCTACATGTCCATGATTATTTCTTTGCTGTATTCCTGACAGTAGGATTTCTGGTCAGAAGTTGTTCAAAAATCTACTGATCTTGCACCAATTTTACATTCCTATTATCAGTATATGAGTATGTTAATTGAAGTGTAAATCATGCCTATTTCCATCACTGTAGGCTAACTCATGCTTCAGTAACAATGATTCCCACCCCTCATTATTTTAGGACAACAAAGATTTTTCCTACTCAGGTTTCTTTTCTCACTGTGCTTCATCGGAATTGGGGGGCTTGGAACTACTCATCATTTGTGTCACTGGGTCCATCGGCTTCTCAGAGGCAGACTTACTGCAGATTCTAGGTCTTTTGAAGCCAGGGGACGGACTAGTGCTGCCAACCTTTGGTCACTCATCGAGTACATTAGCCATGACACAAGTCAGAGAATTTTAACTATAAATAATCGTGTAAACTACAAAGGAGATAATACATACTATTACTAATACTTAAAAAAATCACATAAATTAGAAAGATCGTCTGTCCTATTACTGAAACTATTGGGGAAAAAAAAATGAACCCAAACCTCAATGCCCCTGAGTTGATACTGAGTGAGCAATCCTATAGGACAGAGCAGAACTGCCCCTGTGAGTTTCTAAGGCATTTACACACTTAAGTGGAATTCAGAGAAAAAAATGAAGACAATTTAAACATAAAAGCCAGGAAGAAGCTTGTGAATTTTTCCCTGAAGGATAAAATGACTTTTCTTTTGTATTTATGATTTGACCATTCTTTATCAATATTTTTTCATTATATTTCTTTAGATTTCTAAAAATCAAAAAACAAACAGGTTCAGGTTTTGTCTAAGGAAGGTTTTATCAGTTTCTTAACTGAGTTACCAGCAAGCAAACAAATGAAAGAATTAACACTATAAACAAGACAACGAATGGATTTCTATTTTAATATCTTGAAACAACACTTCCTAAAGCAAGTTCCATTAACAACAATCTGTTTATTACAGTTCTATTGGCACAAAATCCACATATCATATGATTCAATAGTTCAATCATATCAAGAATTGTACAATAATTACCATAATTGATTTTAGAACATTTTATTTTTCATGGTTAAATCACATTTAAAATGAGCTGTGTATGTATAATCAGTTCAAGTACTCCCTCCTGCCTCTCACATACAGTGTGTTATACCCACTTTCCTCACCCTTCCTATCACCCACCCCTATCCCGACATCCCCTATAAACTTTTGCATCAGTTATTATCTCTATGCATTTATTCCCGACCTTCAAAAACTGGTAACGCAAATGAAACACTAAAAAAGAAAAACAAAGTAAAGTAGTAAGGACATAATAATAACATAAGGATAAAACTCCAAATGATGAGTGAAAGAAAAGATCACCATCAGTATTTAAAAGGCCACAGAAGAAATTTCATCATGGAACAAGCAAGAAATACCTGCACCTAAATCATATCAGGTTGAATCAAGAAGGAGAGCAACTGAACAAGAATCAAGTTTGATCCAGCATCATCAAGATGACAATGATCTCTATCCGATAGGAATGCTGTTCTAGATCCTTGTCTGGGACTGGAGGGCAGCTATCAGAGGCTTAATCTGACTAGATTCTTTGAAGAGGGGTTTTGGGCTCCTGCTGTCCTCCATTAGCCTTCTACAAATTGGGTGTCCACAAATTAAGTTCTGATTCTGTTACCTTTATCTAAATTTTGTTATTATTATCTTTGGATCACACATGCTGGTGTGTTTCTTTCATGTGGACTAGTTTGTGTGAATTTAAGCCTGTAAGACCCGAGACAGTATTACGATCAACAGCTGGGCATCACATGCTTTCTTCACCACCCTTTGCTGTAGCACTTTTACCTTCAGTGATCATTCCATGAAAGTGATCTGAATGAACTTCCTTGCATTGGGGCCCAGATTCCATCTGCTAGTTCACAAGACATGCTTGACTCAAATTTACTTTCTGAACAAAAGTCTCGAGAATTGTTTGGAACAATGAAGCTCACAATCAAATAATTTTATAAACCTGTATTACTAAAACCACCCTTAAAAATTCTTAACAACAATTAACAATTAGTAACAATTCTTCTTCCTTAATGAGACTCTGAAAAACTTTCCTGTATAAAAAGAGGCCTAACTTTATGAAGGTAGTTTCAAACACATCTACAAAACTTTGGATATTCTCCCTTTGCAAAGTGCAGTTCTTGAATTTGGACATGGCTTTTGGATTAGCTCCATGAACAAAATGCAGGTGACAAACGGCCTTGAAGCTTCTGGTCTCTCTGGGAAACCTCTTTAGTCTTTTAGTCTTTAGTGCGGGGAGCTCACTTTACTGAGAGGGCCATATGGAGGAAGCATAGGAATAACTTCATGAGGTGAGACTCCTTCCAGCCCAGCACTGGACATGTGAAGTTATTGAGATGACTCCTGCTCCAGCTATATCCGCCTGTGAGATCCTGAGCAGAAACTTCCAAGGTTATTCTAGCCCACTGCTAGATCTATGAGAAAAATAAGCCACTGCTACTATTTTAAATTAAAATTTTGTTAGTGTACCTGTGTGAAAATAGATGTCTAGAACACAATCTCATCCAGAATCTCCAAAATATATCCAAGTGAGATGTATCCCATTAATATGGCCCTTCTCGCTATAATTCCTTCTGTGATATTATTCTGGAATCTATGCCTGATGCTGTAACCCATTTTGGAAGGAGTGCTCTCCTATGCTAATAGACAGGATTGAAGTGGAATTTAGTAAAAAGCTAAACCCCAAACAAACCCAACTCATTGTCAAATTCAGTCACTTCCGACTCACTGTCACCCAAAAGTACAGGGCAGAAGTGCTCCTGGGGGTCTGCGACTGACTTTAACACTTTACAGGAGTAGAAAGCCTCATCTTTGTCCCAATGAGAGGCTGTTGGTTTTTAACTGCCAAATTTGTGGTTAGCAGTCCACTGCATAACAATGACATGAGGGCTTCTCATTGATTTTGGCAGAAACCATTTGTTTTCTTGTGGGTATGGTCTCCTGAAAGACATTTTCTCCATCTCCCTCCCCATCTTATGAATCGCTGTATGTGAGCTAGCAATCTGATGGTGAGGGAGGAGCCATAAATGTGCTGAAGGAAGCTGATGATGCCTGACTATCAAAAGATATAGTGTCTGGGGTTTTAAAGGCTTGAAGGTAAATAAATGGCCATCCAGCTCAGAAGCAACAAAGCCCACATGGAGGAAGCACAGCAGCCTGTGTGACCATGAGGTGTTAAAGGGATCTGGCATCAGACATCAAAAAACTAAAAATAATATCATTATAAGTGAGGGGAGTACAGATTGGGAACCCGAAACCTATCAATAAGTGAAGTGACATCCCCTTACAGAGGGATTGCAGGGAGGAGATGAGCCAGTCAAGGTGCAGTGTAGTAACAATGAAATAGACAACTTTCTTCTAGTTTTCAAATGCTTCCTCCACTCACTATCATGATCCCGATTCTACCAGACAAATCCAGCTAGACCAGGGGATATACACTGGAGTCAGAAACATGGAGAATTTAGGATAGCTTATTCCTTCAGGACCAGTGGTGGGAGTGGTGATACCGGGAGGGTAAAGGGATGGTGGAATAGAAAGGGGGAACCAATTGCAGGGATCTACATATAACCTCCTCTCTGGGATATGGACAACAGGGAGTGAGTGAAAGAACACATTGGAAAGTGTACAATATGAATAAGTAATAACAATTTGTAAATTATTTAGAGTTTGTGGGGGAGGTAGAGTGTGGAGGGAAGGGAAATATGAAGAGCTGGTACTGGGGGCCTAAGTGGAGGAAGGATTTTTTTTTTGGGGGGGCATCACTGCTCTCCGGTGGTGGAAGTAGGAGGCCCAGCCCCTCTGCTGGAATTGAACCTCCGTCCCAGTGGGCCGCAGTCCCGCGCACAACCACTACGCCACCGGGGCTCAGCCCGGAAGGATGTTTTGAGAGTGATGATGACAAGTGTGCAAATGTGGTCTGCATATAGTTGATGTATGTTGCATATAGTTGATGTATGTATTGATCGTGATAGGTGTTGTATGAGCCTTTAATGAAATGATTTATAAAATAAAGGAGGAAAAAAGAGGAGCTTATAGCAAGGGCTCAAGTGGAAAATATTTTGGAATGAAGATGGCAATATGTGTACAAATATGCTTGATACAAATAATGTATTGAATATTATAAGAGTGGTAAGAGCCCCGAATAAAATTATTGAAAAAAATACATGAATAGGAACTAAAGTAAATTATTCTGGGGTCATTTTTTGTAGAGGCAAATATCTAAATCCCCATTTGGGGGCCCAAAAAGGATCTTCACACACACACACACACACAAAACACACACACACACACACATACTCTCTCTAATTTAATAATACCCTCTAGGGCAGGTGTGAACTGTCCCTGTGAGTTTCTGAACACTTTTGTGGGAATAGAATGCCTTGCCTTTCTCTTTGGGTTTTGAATTGCCGAACTTGCTGGTAGCAGTCCAATGCACAAACACTACGCAACCACGAGTCTCCTCCAACCACAGGGGCAGTGGTTAAGGCCCAGCACACATATTGAGGGAGAAAAGAAGACCTGTGGTTCCATAGGATTTATAGTCTCAAAACCAAAAATAATTTAAAAGCTATAAATTTAACTCTTTAGGGTAACTACTTTCCTGAGTTTAACTACATCATAAATTTTAAAAATAAAATTAAAGTATAAATGAAGGGAGGGGCTAGAAAAAAATACACAAATGTAAGGTATAGAAAATTCCTAACTTCTAAAAGTCTGTGGTTCAAGGGTAAACCTTTGAGTCAGTTGTTTGACAATTGAAATATATGGACCTAAGGAGATAAGTATTATAACTGGTATGCAGTTTTCTAGGTCAGCTCATGAAATATATTTACCCCAAGGGAAGTAATTCATGATGCAGGCACACACATGTGCCCATGTATTTACAACAAAAAATATTGTTAAGTCTATCTTGCTATATTTCTTTTATTTTCTGATTTGGTCTTACCCATTTTTTAATTTAAATTTTAGGATTACAATTTATTCTGGCCACCATGCAGGAGGGCAGCAAAAGGAAAACTGATACAAGCAGAGCTACTTTCCAGTCCACTTGGTTATTTTAAAATTATTGAAGACACATAGATATTTGGTGTGACTTTCTCTTAGTATGATAAATAATTTTTTTCTCTGGGAGTATTTTTTAATCACTTTTTTGGGATTCTTACAGATATCATAACATTTCACAGTTCAATTACACCAAGCAATATTACACAGTTGCCACCACATTCAGTTTCAAAACATTTTCTTTCTTCTTGATCTCCTTGATATCAGCTCTATTTTGTCTACTCCCTCCCCCACCATACTCCACAGGGACCCTTATTCTTTTTTTCTTTAATAGTCTGTGGCAGTCATGTGCTTGTGCTAATTTTATGATTGAAATTTAGGGGTGGAGTCTGACCTGTTAATCTGGAGATAGCCATTGAGTAGCCAATGAGGCCTCTGTGTGGGCATGGCTTTCTCCTGAGACTTCTGGGAAATCTCACACTATTTCCCTGGTGAAGCTGAGAAGCTATCTTCCCCAGTTGTTGGGAGTTAGTGTCAGAGACGATTAATCATAGACAAGATGGCAGCGTCTGAGAAGCTGGAGGAGCGGCAGATTGCTGGGGCGGCCACATGGAGACCTCTGCCAGCTTCTGCTGTTGATGGACCCTGAGACCTGGAAGCGAGGGGCCATGTGGAGACCCCTGCTGGGATTCTGCACCCACTGACTTGTGACTTTGTGAGTCGGAAGGAGACTTTATACACTGATTTCGGGCATATGGGTTAATATCAGACTTATGACCTTGAACTGGACTGGGCTGGAAATGCCTTCTCAGTGTCACATTCCTTTTGTATATAAACCCTTTCCTTATATCGATATGCATGTCTATGAAATTTGTTCCTCTAGTCTACCCAGACTAACACATAGTCCCCCCCATTTTACACAATCCAAAATATTTATTCATATAAACTTCTGTTGTCAAGTCCCATTGAGAGGGTTTACATATTTATCAAGGCTATCACCTTCCCCATCACCCCCCTTCCTGTACCCACAGGTAACCTATAGTCCTGTTTCTTTTTCTGAAGGGTTAGCTATCTTGACTTTCATATACTGAATGATCTTAAATATAAAAATGAACATACACAAATCTAACATGATTAATGAGGTCAAACAAACAAAAACTAATTTAAATGATAACAATATGATCCTTTATAATAAGTGCTTTAAACAGTCTTAAGATTTTTACCATAAAATTAATAACAATTTTCAAGAAATATTTTGGAAGAAACAGTTTACTAGGATATCTGAAAATGGGGTTTGCTATGACCTCCTCTATATACTAATTCTGTAACTTTGAGTGAGTCACTTAACTTCTTTAGTCTTTAGTTGAGTTGCTCATATTAAAAATGAGATATTATCTTATTTGCTGAAGCCAGGAAATTGGGTAAATGAATCTTTTCCTTTGTGGCTCTAAGAGCCATGATTGCTTCAATGTCTCAGTTTTGAATTTTATGAATAAAGTCAGTAAATATATTTATTTCATACACATTTTTCCAGAAATGAAAATGTTTAGTAAGATGTAGTCCATCTGCACTTCTAATGAAAATTTCTCTCTGATGAGATATGCTTTTTCAGATTTTTGTTGCATTTCAAAAAGAAAAGATTATTTTAAAAGCTTTCTAAGTCAAAGAGAATGTAATCATCAGACTCAGTCTGCTTTTAAAGCTGCTTGAAACTTGAAAAAACAAATATTGAATTTGATAAATATGATTTTTTATATGTTATCTTTTTTTTTTTTTAAGGAGATGATGGACTGCTTGGTTGGTTACCTACCTGGGACTTCAGTGCTGGCACTGAGTTCACCGTCAAGGGCAGATTCCCATTCCAATTTGCATCTGTGGGGAAGCAACGGGCATCAACTGTGAGTGCACGTTGTTATCGTCGGGTCCCATCAAGTCAGCCGTGACTCAGGAACAGAGCACCAGCCAATCTCCCGCTGTCCTCACAGTCGTTCCTATGTGTGAGCCCCTCGTTGCAGCGACGATGTCAATCCCGCTTGTCAAGGGCCTTCTTCTTTTGTGCTGACCCTCCACTTTCTCAAACACGATGCTCTTCTCCAGGGACAGCTTTCTCTGATAATATGTCCAAAATATGTGAGATGGTGTCTCACCATCCTTGCCTTTAAGGAGCATGCTGATTATATAGCCAAGATAGATCTGTTTGTGCTCTTGGCAGTCCTGGTACTTTCAGTATTCATCGCCAGCACCAAAATTTGAATGCATCAATTCCTCTTCTCTCTTTCTTACTCAATATCTAGCTTCCACTGGCATAGAGGATGTTTGAAAATGCCACGGCACGGGTCAGATACACCTTCCTCCTCAAAACAATATCCTTGCTTTTCAAAACTTACAGGGTTTATGTAGCAGATTTGCCCGATGTGACTTGCTGTTGCTTATGCAAATTTGACTATTCTAATTCATGAAGGATTCCTGGGTGATAATATGACTTGACTTTGCATTATGGAACATTGTCTTTACCATCGATATGTAAAGGATTCTGGGTTATGGATAAATTAAAAGCTATATTTAACCATTTGCCCAAATGATTCAGAAAATAAGTAATGCTTAGTGTGGGAATAACCAGTCATCCTAGTCTTTGATGTCCACAGAAGGAACTTTTACACTCCTCTTGTACTCAGAGTCCAGTGTAGGGAAGAGGAACATGGCACTAGGTAACAATCTTTGGCTGTCTCAACTGACTTGAAGAGTTCTGACATGGAAAGGAACGTCAAGGTATCAGAGCTAGAGAGAAATATTGGAACCTTAGTTCTGGTTGTTATTGTTTTTAGGGCTTTACAAACTCAGGTTACAATTGTTTGAGGAAGAGTCTAATTTACCTACTGGAGTTTTCACGATGGAGCTCTCTGATGCAACCTTTGAAGCGTGTTGTGTGCCTTGAAGATCCAGGAGGAGAAGCCCCAGGGTTCTATGAGAGTTGGCCTGGGTATCCTGTCACTCTTAGAGAGAAAGACAATCATGGATTTGCTATATCAATGCCTGCCTATGTACTGTATCAAGATATATTATTCCTGTACTAAGATACATAAAATCTGCGACTGACATTCTCAGTGAAAATTATTGTAAACTTTCCTGGTCCTCAGAATGTGCCCAGAATCATGGCCAGTGTGGCTTATTTGGTGCATATTACCAGGGATATCGCTCTTCACCCCCTAAGGTCTTGAATAGTATTTCTGGTCATTTCCCATTCTGCTACCCACCCTCAGGTGACTCTCTTACTTTTCCTACCAGCAGTCAGGCACTTGTGCTGCCCCAGATGTTTCTGCTCCTTTTCTCCTCTCCTGACTTGATGCTCCCATCAGTAACCCTCATCTGGTCGGGGGGTGGGGGGTGGGGTGGAGCTCATCATAACTTTGTATGACAGCCACTTAATATTTCATCATGATAAATCTCAGGCTTGAACACTCATCTTCTAGCCTATTTACGTTACTGTGAGGATGATTTTGCCACCAGGTTCCAGCTCTGAGCAGCAACCAGGTTACTTGGAATGTCTGTCCTTATACATGGTAATTGGAAAACATCCCATTTCTGAAGGAGGGTGTTTATCAAAGCTGTTCTATCAGTCCCCTATTATACATATAACACAGACACTAAAGCTGTGATCTTCCATTGCACTATTTAGCAAATTTCATTCTTGGAAAACAGGTTTACACATAAAGTATAGGTTCTTTTTGAAAGAAAAGAAACAAGTTTGACACAGAAAAGTATACAAAGCTACCATCTTTTTTTTTCTGGGATGACTCTCTTGGTTCTTTTTAAGGATCCATGATTTTATACAGTAATGATGACTACATGAGACATATTGAAACTTGGAGCATAGAAACAGGATTCTCACATTATCATTTCATTCTTATTGTATACTAAATTCAGACAAAGCAGAGACACTGGTGTTCAAATGCTTCAACATGTTAGTCAATTCTCATAGTGGATCAATAGTAGAGGCAATCAAGGTGGCATTTATGTAAATTAAACTTTCTTTGAGTTTAAATTAGACAATGCATTTTGTTCGCTAGACAGCAAACTATGCTTAAATGAGCTTTTAAAAGCTTTTCTGTTTGATGAATTTTATGTAACTTTTCTACATCTATTATTGCTAATTCCGGATTCAGAATACAAGAGCTGATTTGGAAGTCATAATAGAGATTGTCACATAAACAAAGATAAAAGGAAATCTAGTTCAGGGGCTGAGCCCCGGTGGCGTAGTGGTTGTGCGTGGGACTGCGGCCCACTGGGACGGAGGTTCAATTCCAGCAGTGGGGTTGGGCCTCCTACTCCCACCGTCAGAGAGCAGCGATGCCCACCCCCCCCCCCAAAAAAAAAGGAAATCTAGTTCAATGTTGTGAACTGCTTACCCTAACAATTTCCTATTTTGAAGCTATATTGTAGCCTTCTTTTTCTATAGACATTTGCTTTATTTTTTTCATTAGGGATCTTTTATTTTTAGTGTAGGGATTTTGGATAGTTTGTTTTAGGTGGCAAAATGATCTTTCGATTCATACTACTATTAATGACCCCATTTTCGGAGGAAAACAAAAACGTTGAGAGGTTAGCTAAAGCATTTAGCTGTATTAATTAATGTTAAAAACAGTTGAGCTACTGCTCCCCTGGAGAGCATATTGTGTGTGCAGGCTAACACCACAGTGATGAATGTTACTCCCATTTTATGATGAAGGGAGAACTACACTGGACGGCTAAGGAACATATTTCTGAGCAAAGAGTGACCATCGGGTCCTGAGAAAACTGCTGAGCTAAAAAAATGTGGAGGGGTTTATTTTATTTCTCTCTTTTAATCTTTGCACTTCAACAGAGTACAATGATGGAAGCAAAATGCCTACAATTTAGAACGCAGTAGATGGTACTCAGGACTGTGTGCTTTGATAAGTCCTAGAATTATCAAATATTTGACAATATCTGACAATGACTAGTGGTGTTATTTCCTCCCTTTAACAGGTTCACAATTGAATGTTACATCATGTCTGCTTTTTTTATGGATGATGATGGAGAAAGCAATGTAATTTACTTTCTCATATGTGATGTAAGCTGTTGATTTAGGTAGCTAGAAAGAAAATGCGTAGATATTTTGTGGATTAAGTAATGATGTGGGTTTACCATAGTTACCTGAAATGTGGGGGCTATCTATTCAGATGATTAAGATTGTGTGGTTGACATTGTGGTTGTTTCTTCATTATCTTTTCTTCCTCTTCCTTATTTTTTTATTGGTTCATTGTCTAGCCTTACCTTGAGCCTTATATAGTATCCCTCCATATCTCTTTTTATGGTTTGCACTTTGAGATCAATTTTATCTGGGACTAGGATTGCTACCTCTGCTTTTTTTGAATTGTTGTTTGCTTGGTATGCCTTTCTCCAGCCTTTGATTCTCAGCCTATTTTTGTCTGTAGTCTTGAGATACGTCTCCTGTAGGCAGCAGATTGATAGGTTGTGTTTTCTAAGTCAGTCTGCTAGCCACAGTCTTTTGATTCCCGAGTTCAGTCCATTGATTTTAGGGTTATTATCTACAACTGTGGAATATGTGATGTCATCTTCTACCTTTTGTGTTGAGTGTTTCCCTACCTTTCTTTCTTTTCAGTGTGTTGTGGATGTGAGGGTTGATCATTCTTGATTCCTTTCCACTGTTAAGCCATTCTTATTTTTAGCTGTTTTCTCTTTGCTGCCTTCTGGGTGAGGGTGTTCTATCTGATGTTCTCTTATTTATGCTTGATGAGAGCTGTTCTTCTGTCCATACTGGGCCAACAAGAATCTTTTATAGGACTGGGTTTCTTCTTACATATTCTTTGAGCTTTTCCTTGTCTCAAAAAACTCTTACCTCTCCATCTAGCTTGGTAGATAATTTGACTGGGTAGAGTATTCTTGGGTTTGCATTATTTTCCTTCAATTTTTGGAATATATTACTCCACTCTCTCCTCTTCTTTATAGTGTCCACTGATAGGTCTGAGCATATTCTTATTTGAGAACCTTTATATGTAATTGCTTTTTGTCCCCCTAGCTGCTCTCATGATTTTCTCTTTTTCCTCAAAGTTGGTTAGCTTAACTATTATGTGTCTTGATGACTTCTTTGGATTCAGTCTAGTTGGTGTTTTTTCAGCCCCCTGAATCGTTGCCTGATTTTCATTCATTATGCTAGGGGAATTTTCCTCCAGGAATTCTCTGATTGTTGTTGCAGATGATTTCTTTGTTGTGTTTTTCTCTGGTAGGCTAATAATTCTGATGTTATTTTTCCTTATGGCATCAGGAATAGATCTTACATTTTCTTCAGTTTCTCTGATAATCTTATTAGCTTTTTGTTCATGTATGTTAAATCCCACTTTAAGATGTTAAAGCCATCTTCTAGGTCACTGATGCAGTTTTCAGCTTCCTCCAGTTGATTTGCGCAGTCTGTGAGTCTGCTGTTGTTTTCTGTTATCTTGCTCCTAAGCTCTTGTACTTTCCTATGGTATATGGACTTTATCTCATCTATTAATTTATCCTTTTTCTGTATTGTTTCCCTCATTTCACATATGACTTCAAGCATCATTCTGAAAATTTCCTTCTGTGGCATATCAATGTCTGCTTCTTCTACGCATGCTGTTAGATTCAGGGCATCTTCTGCCGTTACCTTTTGTTTCTCCTGTGTTTTACATTGAGGTTGTTGGGGCTGATTGCTGTTTGCGTTGAGTGGTTTTCCAAGAAGCAGGTCCCATTTTCCAGGGACTCGAAGAGCACTGGTTCTCCCTGGGAGATAAAGGAATGTATCTTCAAACTTCCTGTGACTAATTTCGCTATGGAATTATCCTAACACTTTATCCTCTTGTGACTTCACTCTTCCCCTAATGAATCAGTGTTCCGTTATCTTGATGGCAAGTTGGGTGGTCTTCCCAAGGTCCATTGGTTGGATTGTTATGGACCCACCAGGATGGTGCTGCACTGCACGATCTCACCAAGAGCTGGGATGGTGCTGGTCACAGTAGCCCATGGCCCTACAGTGGGTGCATGGGAGTGCCCACCGCAAGGGGAGTGTCATGGAATGCTGGTGGACTACCCACTTCTGAATAGAGCACTGTGAATATTGGGCAGGACCACCCTATGAGGCAGCTCGCTCTGGAGTCTGGGCAATGGTTCCTGCAGCAGCTTGGCATTCAGGCCAGCACTGATGAAACCGCCCTGGGCAGCGCCAGACACAAGGCTGGCGACAGGATCCCCAGAGGACACGTGAGTGCTCTCCCCAAACACACAGGCTGGATTTCCCCTATAAGAAATTCCCCTATAAGATACCTAGGTGAAAGGTGGGTGAGCTTCTCCACCCTCAAGCTGCTCTGCACAGGGTGGGACTCTCCCAGCTGGGTATAGCAGGTGTAAATACCCTAGGTTAAGGGGAGGGCATTGGCCTGTGAGCCAAACTGGAAAAGACCAGGAGTTAATGCCAAGAAACCAGGTTTGCTGAGACCATGTGGGTTCAGAGATTAGTGACTAAATCCAAAGCAGTCACACAGTCGAGCCCCGATCCTTGTGTATGGGGCTGCAAGGGTTCAATCTCTGCCCTGCACTGGCGACTAGCCACAGCTCCGATTAGACAATGCCCTTGTGCTGGCACTAACCATCCTGGCAGTGGCTCTGACGGAGACAGTGTCAGACAGTGTCAGGTCAAACTCCTGCTGGCCTTCACTGTGGCAAGCCAAAAGCTCCCAGTCCCTCAAAACCCTGCAAATTTGTGTCTATTTATCTTTATGGTGATCCTCCAGAGAGTTTCTCTTTAAGTAGTGCTGAATTTCTCTTTAAGACACTTTCTCTGGGCTGATCTCCTGTTGATTCTGTTTAGTGTCACGCAGTTGCCATCTTTCCGGAAGTCTCTTCTTGCCTTTAGGAGAAAGTCCAGTGAGGTTCAAGACTGGAAAATTTCCCAAACTCACCTTTTATAAGTCTTCCAGGTCTGCTTCGTTAGCCTTGTTATATTTGGGGGAGGGGAGCATCACTGCGCTCTGGTGGTCGTGGGAGCTACCCAGCACTGCCTCTGAGAGCCACTGCTGGATTTGAAGTGCCAAGCCCATGGGCCACAATCCTGCACTCAACCACTTATGCACCAGGGCTCAGCCCGACTCTAGTTTTTTTTAATATACATAATTAAAAAAATTAAAACAACCAAAATGAAACATCCTAAAAATTCCCAAATTTACCATGGATGCTAATTCCTAGGAGTTTGCTGTGTTACCATACATAAGTCAAGAAATTAAAGACCCATTAAATATTTAGAAACATTCAACATCAGAAGCTTTATGATCTAACTATGTAGCAGCCCCTCAAACAGCTACAGCCTGCATTTAAAAAAAGTATTTCCTCTACCAAGAATGTTGTCAGCTATATAAAATTCTGTACAATTTTTTATACTTAAGCTAATATTGAGCTGCACTTGAATTCACATTCTTAGCTCAACAATTTCCTTAGCACACATGCATATTCCATACATTATTACAGGAGAGCCACTCATTCTTCATCTTCATCCTCTTCTTTGTCACCTTCCTCCTCTTCCTCCACCTCCTCTTCAGCTTCTAGTTCATTCTTCTTTTTAGAACCGGTGGGCCTGCCAGGACCCTTCTTTCCTACTTCACTTTTGCCCTGGGCATGGTGTGCAGCAATATTCTTTTCATATTTCTCCTTTAGCTTGGCTGCTTTCTGTTCATAGGGATGTTTACCTTTGGCTGATAGTTCAGATCATATGTCACTCAATTTTTTTGCAGTATCCCTAATGGACAAGCCTGAGGGTTCACTTTTGACCTTTGGGCGATGTTCTGAGCAAAGCAGGAAGAATGCAGACGGTGGTCTTTTAGAGGGCTTGGGATCTTTTTTTCTTCCCCTTATCATCTTGGGGGGGGGGCACATCATTTTTCATCTCCCTGACATAGTGTGCTTTTTCACTTTTTGTCATATCTTCAAACTTGGACTTTTCCTTTGCATACATGGTCTTCCATCTCTCGGAACACTTCTTGGAGAATTGGGGAAGTTGATTGAGGAGTCTGGGTGCCTCTTCTTTTGTTTTTCTAGTCTAACCAGACTAACACAAAAAGGAAGTTTCCTGTAACTGAAATACTTATTTTTCTTTTCTAGAAAGCATAATTTGAGGATGTGAAAATGTGCCAAGAAATGTGTTTTTTGTTTGTTCATGTCAGAGAAGATAGACGTTGGTGGCACCAATAGAAAGACAAAGAGGAGAGGGATGGAAACTAAGTTCTTAACGTCATTGGTTGAGCTGCTGAATCGCGCCAATCCCGAGTACTTCCATTCCATTGGACCTTCAGCGACATGCGTTAAGATGGCTCTTTCACTGTGCTTGCACGTTCTAATACTCACAACATGAGGTGTCTAGGCTGATGCTGAATGGGAGTTTGGGGAGGATTAGAAAATGAAATGACTCTAATTTTAAAACATATTCTTATATTTACTACTTATTTAACATTAATCAGTTATTACTCTATTAGTTTTCTATTGCTGTGTAACAAGTTATCACAAACTTCCTGACTAAAATTGCTACCTATTTACTATCTGACAGTTATGTAGGTCAGAAATCTGAGTAGGCTTATCTAAGTTCTTTGCTTAAGTTTTCACAAATCCCAAATCAAGGTGACAGGTGGCTGGGGACTTCTCTAGAAGCTCTGGGTAAGAGTCCACTTCCAAGTCCATTCAGGATGAAATATTTAGTATGAACTACCAACATGATTATTATATCTTGGATGCGTACACTCAATAATACACTGAGAACTATATAATAGAGAATTAAAATCCTGCTGTTGAGTTTCTAGTCTTTTAGTTCAGTATAAAAGGCAGAAATAAATAGCTTGCCAGATGGAAGTGTATGATAGACACCATTAAAAGAGTAATTGCTTGTCATTTAACCTGTTGGAAATTTCTCTTTATTATTCGCAGAGTCTTGTTTGGGGAATATTCTTTTTAGAGTAAAACCTTTTTCATGTTTTAGGAGTTAGAATTAGGTCTTTATTTATATAATCTTTCAGGACATATTTCCAAATGAATTCTCACTGTTAACATGGTCCAGAGTGATGATAAATTCAACAAAGCTCACAGTCCTATGAATGCATGATAAAGATGATGCAAAACAAATGTTAGGGCAGATGAATTAGAGAAGATGAAAGTTTATTCAATCAAGGGAAAGATGAACCTAGAAGTTAGATCTCTAAAATTAAACATCCTTTACTAGCTCTAGGGAAATAGATCTTTAAAAAATCATTTTATTGTGAGCTTTTACAGATATTATAGCATTCCATAGTTCAATCATATCAAGCAGCATTGTACAATTACTTCTGCATTCAGTTTCAAAACATTTTCTTTCTTCTTGAACTTCTTGATATCAGCTCCCTTTTGTTCCTCACTCCCCCACCAGGAACCCTTATTTATTTCTTTTGCTATATTTATCTTTGCTATATCTTACACCATGCCTAAATCCACTCACATACAATTCTGTTATTCCCTCCCCTCCAGTGGGGTTAAATAATCATCAATGCTATCAGCTCCCCCTCCTCTCCCTCCTCCTCTCTTTCTGTACTCTCAGGGTTATATTTTTGAGGGTCAGCGTGTAGTTGGAAGGGGGTGTGAGGGTGAGGAGTGTTGAGCCTCTTGTTGCCAACAGCTGAGGATGTTCTGGGAAATGGACGTAGCTCAGTGTCCATAGCCAACACCTTGGTAAAGTGACCAGATGTCCCACTTTTCAACAATTTAGCAATGTCCCGCAGTGTTTTAAAATTAAAATAAATATATTACAATATTATTTTTACATTCTACGAAAATTTTTGTTGCTCCGTATAGATGAAATTTTTAATTAAGAACACTCCCCCTCCCCCCAGTCAATTGTGGCCCTCTTAAAATCTGGTCACTTTACCTTTGGGCATCTGAAATACTGGGGGCATTGGTTTTAGCAGCACAGCAACAAACGAGCTACCACAAAAGGTGTCTTTGGGCTGGCATCCCTTAGTTCTCTAAGAAACTGCCTTGCTTTTTAACACTTTCAGGTGGTTTTATGCAACAGATTTACCTATTAAGAGCTGTCCGCTGAGACCTGGTGGCTTAGTGGTTGTGTGTAGGACTGCAGCCCCCAGAGTTGACAGTTCAAATCTAGCAACAACTCTCTAGGAGCAAGGCTGGACTTCCTACTCCCACCAGGGCAGTGATGCCACACATACACACAAAAGAGTTGTCATTAACCACAATCTATTTTACATTAAACAGTGGAATTTTATTATAGTCATGTTGATAGAAGTATTTTATCTCTAGTAAACCAGTAAAAATTTGTTGAATCACAATCAATTTTGAATTGAATCTTGAGGAAAACATAAGACTTTGAGATCCTCATAGTACAGCATTTGTTATATCACTTGTAATATCAGCTTGCTAATAATTAGCTGGGGGAGGGAGAAAAAGGGACTTCAAAAGTGAAAGGATAACAGAGGGAACAGGGCACTAACCCACCCAGGGGTAGAGCACCGGTCTTGGCTTCACAGAAGCCGGAGTGAGCATGCAGACCCTACCTTGAAGCACCCAACCATGAGGACAACATGGACACATGGAAGGATGCATGAAAAGAGAGAGCTTCTGGGCTGGTCACAACCAGAGTCAGATTGACCCACTTCCTTCCTGGAAGTGGACATGGCAGAGAGCAGGTGGGGGATGGGGGAAGGCCAGCGTGCCATACCCACAGGGAGAAAGGCAAGAAGGGAGGAAGAAAAAGAGCTGGTCTGGTCCCCATATCGGCCCACAATGATCAGAAGACTATGCCCCTGCGGGAACCTAATAGGTCACAGAAAAGACAGGGCAAACAACAGCAAGATGTGTTGCACTGTCTCTCTACTGAAGCAGACAGTGACGGAGGACATTTCGGAGGTCACATGGTGGGGAAGCAATGTGGACTGACCCTCCAAAATGAACTGAATCAAGAAGGGGGCACTCATGGTTGGACAGTCAGGAGAAGGGAATGACGGGTCCTACGGTTCCTGGGGACTACGGGGGGAGGCGGGGGGAAGGAGGTATGGACAGGCTTATGGACTGGGGGAACAACAAGTGGTCTGCAATCTGTGGCAAGGAGATGAAGTATTGAAACTCAAATGAAGGTGAAGCATGATGGTGGAACAGAAGGAAGATAGAAGAAGATGGAGGCAAGAACTAGAAGGTAAAGGGCACTTGCAGAGGTCTAAACACAGGCATGAACATACATAAATATAATTATTTATGTTAAGGAGGGAATAAATTTAAGAACATATATTTATAGGTTCAGTACTAGGATAGTAAATGGACCTGGGTCTCCACACAGGTGCTACCTCAATGCAAGAACACTTTGTCTATGAATCTGGTATTCCATGATGCTCACTGGCCCAATATGATCACTGAAGTAAAATCGGTGCATAAGCAAATGTTATGGTGAAGAAAGCTGATGGTGCCCGACTTTCAAAAGATGTAGTGTCTGGGGTCTTAAAGGTTTAAGGGTAAATAAGCAGCCATCTAGCTCAGAAGCCACAAAGTCCACCACAGAAAAAGCACACCAGCCTGTGTGGCCATGAGGTGTTGAGAGAATCAGGTATCAGGCATCAAAGAACAAAAATCATAGCATTATTTGCCCACCCTCCCGATATGATCGGTGAAGACAAATGGGTACAGAGGCAAACAGTGGAGGAAACTGACGATGCCCAGCTACCAAATCATAAAGCGTCTGGGGTTTTAAAGGCTTGAAGATAAATGAGTGGCTGTTTAGCTCAGAAGAAGCAAAGTCCACATGAAAGAAACACACCAGCCTGTGTGATCACGAGGGGTTGAAGGGAGCATGTATCAAGCATCAAAGAACATGCAGCACATCACTATCAATGCTGGGGAGAAGAGGGTGGGGACCCAAGGCCCATTTGTGGTCAATTTACAGAGGAGTTGCTGGGAGGAGAAGGACCAGTCAGGGTGCAGGGAAGTAGCGATGAAACAAACAACTTTCCTCTAGTTCTTGAAGGCTTCCTCCCCCCAACTGTCATGATCCCAAGTCTATCCTATGAATCCAATTGGACTGGAAGAAGTATACTGTACACATGGGAACTGGAAATTCGGGTAACCCCGGGCAGATGAACCCCTCAGAAGCAGTAGTGAGAGTGGAGATACTGGTTGGGTGGAAGGAAGGTGGGGTAGAGGGGGGGGGCAATCACAGGATCTACACATAACCTCCTATCTGGAGCACAGTCATCAGAGGAGTAGGCAAGGGAAGACATCAGGCAGTGTAAGATATGAAAAAACAATAGTTTATAAAGTAATGAGGGGTGGTAGGGCAGGGGGGAGTGGGGAAGAGAAGGGGTGAGAAGTTGAAATCAAGGGATCAAGTGAAAAAGCAGGGATTTGGAGAATGATGACCCCAGCAGGCAGGCGAGGGGGTTTGACACAGTATATGTATGTATGTAGTGTGATAAGTGATGTAGAAGCCCCCAATAAAATGATTTTTAAAATAAGTAAATAAACTTGACTCATGTTGAGTCATTGACAAACTGCAAAAAAATATTTGCTACTAAAACATATTTCGTTACTTTGGAATAACTTTAACATTCTAGGCATAATTTGACTTTAAATTCTCCCTTTATAATGAGTACAGTGCCATTCCTCTTGAATATGTCCCTTTCTGGATAGCAAATTACATCATCGTGAGATTGAAAAAGGCCAATACTACATTATATCAGCTCACTTACAAATGATCTTAGTGGTTATCTCTATTGGGTATGAGTATCTCCACTTTAGAGCTGTGTTAACTGGTAAACAGCAAGCAGAAAGATGTGCTGTAAGGGAACGTAGTGAACTACAACTTGATTGGGATCTAGTGTGTCCCTGTATTAAAGTGACATTGGAGTCACCCTATCCTTGATTTTTTCCCAATGATTTATCTTTCTGATTATGCCAAAGATTGTAAACTCTTTTAATGTAGCCTTAGCAGTGCGGAAGCATTGGGGGGATGAGGAAACAAAGAACAGTGTTTTAAAAAAGCAAGAAAAGTAAAATAAATTAAAGTTATGCCTTATGGGAAATGAATAGATGGTCTTTCAGAAAAATAGGCAAGATTGGAAGAGGGATTTATGTTAGTGTTGTATAAATCTAAATTTTGGAAAATTTTGGAAGACTTCATTGTTGTTTTTAAACATTCTCTCTTTTTGCAATAACTTTTTTTTGGGAGACAATTGTTTTTCTGAAGATATTTATCTTGTGAAAAGCTAAAAAGGGAAAACAAAACACTCAATCACTGGAAGAAAGGACTGTAAGAAAGTGGATGTTTTTTTCAGTTTCAGACAATGGTTTCAGATGACCATAAATAAACTGATTGTTGCCCAACCAGCAGCATATCAACAGAAAATAAATATTTCTACATGAAGGCTTTTCCATTCTGAGAAGTAGATGAGGCCACTGAAATCATTTCTCAAAAACTAATGGTAGCAATGCTAAAAATTACACCCAGCTATAAAGTAACTGCTGATATAAATCTACTAGCTATGAAAGTTTTTACAACAAGGGCATTTACTATTATATATTCTGTGATTTTTAGTGAATTGAATATGTGGTCAACACTATACACATTTAGCCACATGTGTATACAATTACTATTTTAAAGCTATAACTCAGAAAGAAGTAAATTTACATTTTTAACCATGTGTATGAAAGGGAAAAAGAAATAGCCTTACTTAGGTTTAAGTGAGCATAAAAACCAAGAATTCCATTCAAGAATCTCTCTGTACAGTGTATGATTATATTTTTAATTAATGAAGTATTTACTGAAAATTATATAACTATTTGGGCATATGAAACAAAAATTTAGCATATGAATAGAAGAGGGAATCTTAAGGGTTTAGAGGGGAAAACACATAGAAAAATGGACTCAGTAGTAATTATCCCAAAATGTTTACATATCCCTAGACCTATGTCAGAACCTTCTTCTCTATCTGTCAACGAAGGAACTGTCAGAAATTCAAGTTTGATTCAGAAGAGGATATGAAGCAAGGGGTCTTATTGCTGATGTCAGATGAAGCAGCATATAGAAAGATATTTACTTGTGTTTTGACTATTTTAAAGCATTTGATTGTGTGGGTCATGAAATCATGGACTGCATTGAGAAGAATGGAACTTCCAGAACACTTCTGTGGAAAGTTGTTCGAGTCAGTTGTTCAAACAGAAAATGGGACTACTGATTGGTCTCAATCAGGGAATGGGTGCATCAGGGTTGTATCCTTTCACCATATTTACTTAATCTAATATGCTGATCAGATGATCAGGGAAGCTGTATTTATGAAGAAGAAGATGGTGCTGGGATAGAGACGCCTACTAAGAACCTGAGAGATGCAGATGCCTCAGCCTTGCTTGCTGATAATAAGGAAAGCTTGAAGCACCAGAAAATGAAGATCAAGAACTGCAGCCTCCAATAAATATCTTAATTCATTGCAAATAAAACTGAAAACCCTCAACTAGATCGGTAGGTAACAATCGTGGTACATGGAGAAAAGGTAGACGTTGTCAAAGATTTCAACTTGTTGGGTCCACAGTCAATATTCCTGAGAGCAGCCAGGAAATCACACATATTGCACTAGGTAAATCTGCTGCACAAGTCATCTTCTCACTTTTAATATTTTAATAATTTTATTTGGTGTTCTTACAGATAGCACAACATTCAATGTGATTCAATGCTACCATTCAATCACATCGACAGTATTACACAATTACTACCACACTCAATTTCAAAACATTTTCTCTCTTCTTGAACTCCTTGATAACGAACTCTCTTGGTCTCTTCACCCCCCACCATACTCATCAGGAAATCTTGTTCTTTTTTCCCCCTATAATAAATCATTTTTAGGGTTAAGACCTGGTGGTGTAGTGGTTGAGGGTGGGACTGCGACCCATTAGCTTGGCACAGCAAGCCAATTCAAATCCAGCAGCAGCTCTCTGGGAGCAAGGCACGGTAGCTCCCACAACCACGAGAGGGCCGTGATGCCCCTCCAAAATCATTTTTAAAGTGTAGAGATCAAGGATATCACTTTGAGAGCTAAGGTGAACCCAACCCAAGCCATAGTATTTTTCTTTTGCTTTGTGTATGTGAAAGTTGGAAGACTGAAGACTAAAGCAGAATTGATGTATTTAAATTAGGGTGCTGGAGAAGAATGACTTATCAAGACTTTCCCAAAAAACAAGCAAATTTATTATGGAAAAAAATTACAGTCAAAGTGCTCTTATAAATGCAATGGTTTACCATAAAATGACAAAGATTTCTCTAAGGTGAACCAGAAGCAGATCAAAAAGCATAGATTTAGGAATGGGTTTGAGGCTCATACTAAATTCCAGATCCAATCTAAAAACAATTAATTCTTAGGACATGGCATTGCTCTCTATTTGCCTTTGTAAGGGAAATATGGAAGATATGGGTGCTATCAAAAGTGTGGTGAAGAATTTAGATGGTGCTCAGCTCTCAGAAAGTACATCATCGGGGGTCTTAATGACTTGTTTGCAAGCTAGAAGCCATCTAAGTAAGGCATCAACTATGCCCACATGGAAGAAGCATACAAATATCTGTGATCCAAAGATTGTAACTGATACAAATCAAATCCTAAGGAAGAAATACCGTCAGAACTTCAATTGTGAAATTCTGGTTTGAAGAAAGCTATGAATGACAGTGAAGCCCCAAAATATATTTGCAGGATCTACACATGAAATAAAACTCCAGTGATCCATTCACCTTGGACCATCAACGGTGAATGGGAACAACCTGGTTATCAGCCAAAGAGTATTCGTGAGCCGATTATAATAGATTAAACTGATAAACCTAACTTGAATTGCTAATATCTTGTCATTTGATCTATGTATGTATGAAATGTAATATGAGTTGCACGTATCCCCAATAAAATACTTTGAAAAAATCTTGTCATTTGATCTTCCTTTTGTTACCATTTGAGCTTGATCTGGTTTCTAATATTTTCTGTTTTTATTTGTAGTTTTTCACACTGAGTCTTATCTCTGTCATGTTTTGTTATTTTAAGTAGTGTTCATGTATCTTTCTCCATTATGTATCTTTCTATGTTTTCCAGTATATGAAACCCAGGTTGGTGCATCTATAGAAAGAATAACAAGAGTAAGGGTTCTGATGGGTAAGGCAGGAGATTTGGGTAATAGGGAGATGATATCAAGAAGTACAAATATATACCTTATTTTACTTGTTATACGAACAAAATTAACACATTATTTTCTTCTTGATAAAGTGTTTCTTTTTATCCTTATCCTTCTAGTAAAATATCCCACCATACTACGGGAATTTTGCTTATAACTAGAACTAGTTTAGCAAACATGTTCAGGAAGTACATTTATAACCTAGAGTTGGCACCAGAACAAAATAATTTTGGTTAGGGAACCAAAAGTTGCCACAAAGCTACCACCAGGTCCACTTGCATAGCATGCAGGAGTTTCCTGGGCAAGAAGCACACTCCTACCCTGATGACTGTTCATGACAATTCCTTGGAAATCCCCTCAGTTTACTTCCTAGTGTATAAGTATAAAATCATGAACCCCCTTTTATTGGGTGCTTGCCTTGTCAATTTTACTTTTATTACTTGCTTTAGCAGTTTTATTGGCACTTAATCCACATATCACACAATTCAATAGTTCAATCATGTCAAGAAGAGTTGTACAATCATTACCACAATCAATTTTAGAACATTTTCTTCCCTGCTCGCATGGTTACATTACCATTCTAGTGCAAATTCTAGCCCCTGTTTGTTCCTTTCATGATCAACCAAAGTCAAGATTTCCTCTCACTTTTAGCCAGACTCTGTCTTTTTTTCAGTCATGTCAAGTAATGTCTAGCATGGTAACAGGAATACACATTCATTCAGCTATATTAATATTTCCTACCTTTAAATTTCAATGTATGATTTTTTATACAAATAACGTTTGCATTGTACTGTTCTTATAAAAGTGTGCAACCTCTTAAACATTAGAATTTCCTAGGTACATTATATGTGGAAATATATTTTTTTGTGGACATATCATCTGCAGAAAATATGGACTTCTTTGTTACTCATTTGATATTAATTGTTTACTACTGTTTTGACTTTCTATTGCTATGTAACAAACTGCAACAAACTCCTGGCTAAAATCAGCAGTGATTAATTATCTTCCAATTCTGTTGCTCACCACTCTAAGCAGGCTTAAATGAATTCTTGGCTTATGATCTCATGAAACGAAAAATCAAGGTGTTGGTTGGGTTGGATACTTATCCGGAGGGTAAGAGAAGAGTTCATTTCTAAGTTCATTCAAGTTGTTCCTAGAATTCAATTTCTTATCGTTGTAGAACTAAGGTCCTCATTTCCTGCCTTGCTGTCAGTTGTAGTCTCTCACACTTTCTAGAGCACTCAATTTTTTCACTACATGGCTCTCTTCATCTTTAAGCTGACAGTGATGTGTCAAATCCCCTCATTCTTGAAATCTCTCTTGACTTTCTCCTCTGGGGCCAGTTAAGAAATATTTCCCTCCTTTTAAGAAGAAATCTGATTAGATTATGTCCATCTGAAAATGCTCTATTCTAAAGTCAACTGATTACTCACTTTAGTACATTTGCAAAATCGCTTTACCATTCAATACAATTATAGGATGAACACCACCAGTAAAGGTCATGAAAACTATCTCAGAATTCTGCTTATCATAATTACATTATTGTTTAACTATTTCATAGATAGATTTGTTTTTCTCATATTGTAATCTGAGGATGGGAAATTATTTGTGATTTTTGCCAAAGTCCTCTATAGCATTTAAAATAGTATATTCATGTACTGAGCATTTCTTAACTACATTTTGAATTAAATTGTATTGTATTGGAAGGAGAAGTATAAAATATGCCTGTGGTCGTGAAATCTTTTCATTAATTAAATGTGGGTCCTCAGGTCTAAAGCTAAGTAAAATGTCACTCAGTTGTCTAGAAGCATTCAGACTAATCCAGCTAACCTGTCCAGTTCTTTTAGGCAATCTGCTTTTGTGCCTGGATGGTGATTACTGGTGGGACATTGGATTTAGAATGCAAATTCTTGAAATTCCAGGAAAAAGACATGCATGTTTTGGAGAATGCTTTTTATTTGTTAAGGCTCATAAGGACATCTTGGATCTGGGTAAAGTGACAAGTTCATGAGATTTCATTGACTTTCAAATAGCTATTTTTGTACTTTATCTTACTATTTTAGACTACACAATTAAAAAGTCCACATTTATCTTTCTAAAAGATGATGTCGCTATTTAGAAAAATTAGTAAGTTAGACTGCTGTTAGAGAAGTATAAGATTTATTTTAGCAAAATGTCATAGATGTTTTCCTTGTGCCAGAGGAAATGTATGCATACAGCCTCTAGCATCACCAGGAAGGTTAGTATGTAATAAAATTTTTGAATTTCGAAAAGTGAAAGAGAAAAAAATAGCTTTAAGGTATGTCTATTTTCCAAGAAAGGAAAGAATAAACTTTATAGACTATGGACCAAAGCATCAAGAGTTAAGAAGTTTTAAAATTGGTAATTATAAATAGTTTTTGAGAACAGTAAGAATTGTCCAGAGGGGATATCAGTTTTCTTTCATACCCCTGAGTGGGTCATCATTATTTTATGTAGTCTTATATGAAAGTGAGAGAATCCCCCGCTAAAAGGAATATATGCTTTCAAATAACTGTAAAATTTCTATCTCAACCTCAAATCCAGTGCTGTCACTGTTTGAACCCTTCATAACCAACTCCACATGAAAGCAGCTTAATGTGTTTTAAACTTTTCAACAGATTCTGCAAAAGGGGACTATGTTCTTTTATTTCAGGAGAGAAAATTGACAGCCAGATATACCTAAAACCCCTTTGCAAATTTATGCTATGTTTGGCAGGTTCTGTCGCATCTCTGTCATCTGGCTGCCTTACCTCTAATCATTAACTTCCTTTATGATTAACCCTAATAATTAGCTTTCTCTAGGGAACAAAGGATGAAATAATAACCTTTCATACTTGAAGGTGATGCTGTCAACATTTATTGCCTGTGTATGTATTTATCACCACAGCAAGACTTGTGCTTGACTTATTTATAGAGATGAGAGTTTGAATTGTGTCTTTCTCAGTTTCCTTTTGGGTCATTGACAACAAAGAAAGAGAGCAGAAGAAAAAGGGGGGGGGGAGATCATAACTCTGGAGAGAGTAGTTTGGTGCTTTCAAGGAGAAAATATTAAAAAATTAATCCTAGTATTACAAAGTCTGTGTTCTGTTCAATTGAAGTATTTTGTGACATTATCTCTTCCCAAATAGAACCTAGGATCCTGCAAGGACCTTCACTGTACAGCATGCCAAATAACACTGACTTGTTCACTTATTACATTTCATGATTGCCTCTCATATTTTTAATGAAACCTTTCAATAAATCTATCTCCCTGAAAATGAGAGCATTTAAACTCAGCAGTGACACTTAACGACAAAAGAACAGATTTTTTCCCCTTCCCTCTGGTGCTACTATCTAGAACAGAATAAGAACAAATTGTAATAGCAAGAAGTTCAGTTCTTTAAGAAATTTTCATTAGAATGGGCAAGCTGGTGTGTTTGCTAAGCTGAATTTCAAATAGCTGACTTGGGATAACAGTTAGTCTCTGCTGTTGTCTTGCAAACTTACTACAGAAAGGCTGTAGAAATGTCACTGATTACTTGTGGCATCATTAATATTTTAAAGTGTGCCATTATAAAATATTTAAATGTAAATATTTTGATCTGAGCATCTTAATACAGTTGCAGCACAGTAAGATTAGAAAGGTCTCATATGCAGCAGTTTAATTAAATCCATAAAGAATACTGTTTTAGCGTCTTTGCAAAATCTTGTTTAAATCCAATAGAAAGCTTGCAACCCATTGAGGACTTCTGCAAATTATGTGTCTCATACTTGCATATTTTCACCCCACTTTTATGGGAGCCAAATGATAATTCTTCTGTTTGGAGTCTTCCTCTAAACAATTTTTTTATAGTATTAAATTTATGATGCAGGATTACAAGAATATCACCAAACATATTTAGAGGGATGAGGTTTCTTTAATGGTATGTTTAATGAGCACACCCTTGCATCTTGATGAAACCAATGAAAAAGAATCTACCTATTCTTAATATGATCACTGTGTTTTTTACCAGGACTGAACTTTTCCACAGAGAAGTGTCATAGATAAAGACCTTGGCTATCACCAAGGGTAGCAATATTTCTAATGTCTAAATTGTCAATAGAGTGACTAGAATATTTCTGTCTTAGAATGCAAGTATGTTCAAAGTCTGCATCATGTATTTATCTTATGCTATCGTTTTTTACCATCAAGTTGGCTTTAACTAATCCTAACCCCATGTTCAACAGAATAAACCCTTGCCTGGGTTTTTTCCATCTTCTGAATAGTTAGTAGGCTCCAACCCATTGTTGTGTTCAGAGGAGATTCATCTTCCAGTAATGTAATGGGAAATATTCTGCTGTGATTCTTAATGGTTTTCCTTGAAAGTTATCATTAAGTAGATTCCTGGGCCTTTCTTCCTAATCTCAGTCTGAAGTCTGTTTTCTATGAATATTCATGAACATTCATGCTGGTATTTGAAATACTGGTTAGCATGACTTCTGGAATTATAACATAAATTAGATTAAAGTGAAACAAACTGACAAGTAGTCTTATGTTTTTATATTATGAACAGAAGTAATGCATAGATTGAAACTTGGTTTCTCATTCATCTGCTCAATCATTCATTTAAAAATTATTAACTTAGTCCTTACCATTAGCCAGGCATTATATCAGGCTCTGGAGATGAAACTATTGAAGCAAATACTATTGCCCATTTCAAGACGTTTACATATACTTCAGGAACTCGAGAAATATCCAGGTTGTTTAGTTCAATGCTCCAGATCAACTTCACATTCCTCCTCTTGCCCTGGAGCACAGTAGTCTTAGAGAGTGGATTGTCATCTCTCCAAGGCTTAGACTTAAGTCATTTACAGCTGTCTCTTTCCATAGCTGTCTCCTATTTTCCTTACTGCTGGGGCTGGCTAGATGACTTAATTCTGGCCAAAAAGACACAAGAGACTTAGATCTTCTCAGAGTGATTCTGGAAACATGATTCTTAACCTGGTGGGCATTCCCCTTCTCTGAAATGTAAACCATAAGCTGTGACCATTACCTGGTGACCCCTGGGGAAAGAACAAGACAATTCCAGAGACAACATTGAATCATGAATCAATGTTAGCAGTATTCAATTCCTAAGCTTATTTTTATGTTAGAAAAACAAACTCCTATCCTTTGAATCACTGTTAGAATCTCCATTATTTAGAGTTGAAGCTACCTTAACCGATGCAAAGAGTAAGATAATAAATGTTATGGTTAGGTAAATAAAGATGCAATTGAAGCATAAAAATGGCAGCCCTGTTATTTGATTTCAGAGCAGATTTCCTGGAGGACTGATGTCTTAGACGATCCTGTTTAATTAGGATCTTTGCAAAATTTGTTCTAGCGAGACATGAAGATTGTAATGCTGATCTTTACTTAGCAGTTTTATAGGGAATGTGTCAGTTTTAAGTTTTTTTTTTCCAGTAGGCAGTCATTTTTGTTTTTATTATGTATCTATATTCCAAAGAGGATTTTGTTATCTCCATATTCACAAATGAAAACAGTAGTTTAATTTTGCCTAAGGATGGATTAGTTGGCCCTGATACCACCAGGGGCTCCCGTACTGCTGATTGAAATAAAGGTGTTTTTAAACAACTGTTCAAGGAAAGGCACTTAGCCAGCCCTGCCTGACTCTATGAATAAGTGGGATTGCTTATTTGAGTCAAATTTTGTAAGGGGATGACAAGATTACTTTCTGGCTCCACTGGCAATTAAAGTAGATGAGGCCTACCACATAGCATAGATACAATCTAGGTACTTGAAAAGGGCATTTTCCTGAGCTCACTGTTGTACAAACCAGACTGAAAGCTTATTTGAAAGAAATAGTATATATGCAGGTTCGAGCAAAGGGTTTGCTGTTCATCCTCCAAATGAATCACTGGTTCATGGCAGCAGGGCAGAGAGCTGGGAGACGTGCTCCATCTCCGGCGTCTACTGCAGAATTACTTACAACAACTTGCACTTTGACATTGTAAAATAATACCTTTATGATGCAGTGCCACATTTACTTTAAAGCTGCTTGTGCGGATGTTGCTTATTATTTTATACTGTTAACTAACCCTCACACCCACAGGGAAACATTCATTTGTTCTCAGTATCTGATAGATTTGCACATTTTTTTCATGCCTTTCTTTCTGCTTAGGTTAATGTGATTTCCAAATTTTAACTCATTTCTGATAAATGTATAGTCCTTACCCGCTTATGTTATCTGTATACATATTTCTATAGATACACATCTGACTATCTTAAAAACTTGATTCATGATGGGTTCATCTTAGGTGTATTATTTGTATTTTCTTTAAATTTACTCCTACTGTGTTATTGAGTTCTTGTGGTATATGGGTTAAGTATTGGACTGCTAACTCCAAGGTCAGCACTTCAAATACACCACATGCTCCTCAGGAAAAAAGAAGAGGCTTCTTCCTCCCATGAAGGTTTACAGCCTTAGAAACTCGAGGGTGCAGTTCTAGTTCATCCTATAGAATTGCTAGGAGTCAAAATCCTTTGATGGCAATGGACTTTATATTTGATGGTGTTGCATGAATTTTTATTAAATATCTAATGACCTTGCTGGTATAAATAATGATATTTGTTAAAATAAGATTTCACACGAGTATACATTTTGTCTGTAATGCTTCCATATCAGGTCTCTTTTCAATTGGTTGATAGTGAATTTAGAGGTGAAGATATGTTTGAAAGTATATCCTCAACATGACTTTTAATATTAAAGAAAATACTTCTAAATTTCTCCCACCCCATCCCTTGAGTTAACTTTATCTTGGATTAAAAGTGTTTGGGGTTCAGAAAAAGAGTCTGCAATTGATAGTTCTCACAGCAGTGTTTGCAATTAAAGCAGAAGCTTGGGGAGAGAGGTTGGGAAATGTCTGAGGAAGATTTTCCCTCTTCTTTTTTCTTCTTTCAATTTTAGCTCCAACATAGTTTTTTAATGGGTTTAAAGCATTAACTTGAAATTATCTGGCAGGCTATGAGCTAGCCCTTAAAAATACTTTTCCTTTATAATCATGTTTCATAATAACCAAACATCTAAGGTAGCACATTTAATATTCTATTGCATACTTTCTCTGTCCTGTTCTTTCCCCTTCCTCTTGGCCTTAATAATAGACTAATTTCATGTTAACCACATATTTAATTACATAGAACTTTTTATAAGGGAACTTTGAGGAGATAGTGAATATTTTTAGAAGTCACATTTAATCTCCTCTAACTTCAGGAGGAAGAAGAATCCAACTACACACCACACCAAGGCCAAAGACTACAGAGATCAGAGATCAACCATAGCTCTACCTTTCATCCTTGTACAACTTACTCCAACACCAGTTGTACTTGGCATGACACTCTCATTCGCTGTTGGGCTGAAAATCCATTGCAGCAGCCACACAGAACTCACAGACAATACTCATGAGGATGTGTCAATCATACCAGCGGTTATGTCTCTGGTCTTTGACCTTTTAGTCATTCAATCAGTTGGTTTCTACCCTGCTCAAGCAAGTGTTAAAAACATTAAGTTCTGAAAAACTCTGTAAGCCAAGCTTTTACCAAGAGGCTCCAACTTTATTCATTCTATGTGCCAGGAAGCCCATCACTCTGTCTCACAGTCTTGGGGTGGCTCCTCTGCTGTCTTATGCAATGGCATCCGAGACCTCTGTTGGTTATCATTTGGGAGGGAGTCTTCAGTGGTAGTTTTGTTTTCTTCCTGGTCATGGAATTCTTCTGTTCCCGCTTCTGATATTGTTCATTTTTTATATCTAATAAAATGGCAAAACTCTTCAATATCTGAGTTAAATTCCTTCTATATCTTACAAGAATTTAGTGGGAGTTATGAAGACAGGAAAGAAATGCTTCAATTTCACCTCACTACAATGAGATAATGGTGTGGCAGTCATGTGCTTATGTTAATTTCATGATTGAGATGTGGGGGTGGAGTCTAGCCTGTTAAACTGGAGATAGCCATTGAGTAGCCAATGAGGCCTCTGTGTGACTTTCTCCTGAGACTTCTGGGAAATCTTGCAATATTTCCCTCGTGGAGATGAAAACTATCTCCTTAGTTGTTGGGAGTTAGTCTCAGAGATGAAGAATCATGGACAAGACAAGATGGCTGTGTCTGAGGAGCTGGAGAAGCCACACGGCTTTGCCCTGATGGAGCCAGACCTCTGAAGCTGGAGAAGCCATCTGGAGACCCCTGCCAGCGATGAGTTGCTTCTCTCACTTCTAGATGCTGTTGATGAACCCTGAGCCCTGGAAGCAAGGAGCCATGGGGAGACCCCTGCTAGCACGGGGATTCTGCACCTACTGACCTGTGACTTCATGAGTCGGAAGGAGACAGACTGGTATTGGGCATATGGGGTAATATCAGACTCATGACTTTGAACTGGACTGGGTTGGGATGTTTCTCAGTATTTCATTCCTTTTGTATATAAACCATACCCTTATATCCATATGTGTGTCTGTAAATTTGTTCCTCTAGTCTCTCCAGACTAACACAAATGGTTTGAAATGTTAATCTTTTTATTTTTCATGTGTTTTCAGTTCTTAATTTCTATAAGCCTAATGGTTAATGTTCTCTTTTATGCTCTCTTTTTGAAAGGATGGATGTAGCATGTCAAGCAGTAGAATACAGATCAAGCATTTTCCTTACTGGTTTCCATTTTCTGGAGACTTACTCCCAGAGCTGGGAGAGGGTTTCCTGGGGTTGATAAGGTGTCTCATCCAGGAGGGAAGAGAGCAGAGCTTCACCTCAGGTAGAGAACCCTCCAGGGTCACGTTCCAGTTCTAGCCAAGTCAGAGCAGATCGAGATGGGAGGTTCTGAGACACTTGGGATTTTTTAAATAGTTCTCCAGTAACAAAGTTATCCTTCATATCTGCAGACTCTGCCAGTCTACAAGCTCATGTTAACCACTGGAATCATTTGTAAGGCTGCCCATGGTCCTTCATGCCTTCATACTAGGCCTAGATGCTTACTTTCTGGAATATTGCTGCTTGCTTTGGTGGCTCTGTTAGGAAGCAAAGCAGAATTCTTGTATGGTCTTGAGACCCACATACTCTTTCTCTGTCTCCACTTCTCTATGTATGTATTTCTATTTCTCTCTATTGATGAGGTTGTATTACTATTTTCTGGGGTCAGTAATTTTACCCTAATCTTATGGCAAATACCTCCCTTGCTAATGCCCTTTGGCTATTCCCTCCTGGAAAGAATGGCAAAGCTTAGGTTTTGGAAGCTAATAGATGGTATATTATTTTCCTCCTTGTGCTATACTTGCCTTGAACAAAAAACACAATCAAGTTGCCAAATTGAATTAAAGAAAATAAAAATGCAAGAAGAAAAAACAATCAAACCAGTATTTCAAAACAGGATCCTAGCCAAACTGAAATTGCCATTGTGGAGTTTGTGTGTGAGATGAGCAAATTTATCACATTGAATTGAATAAATATTTCAAGCAGTCCATATTTCTAAGATGTATTGGAACTACAGATGGTTCTCAAGGCTTTTGCGAGTTATGTAATATTGGTATTGGATACTTCATTCCATTACTATGTATATATATATATATATATATAATTAAATACTTTATAAAATATGTGGGGTTAGAATATAATTTACATATTTCTGACATGCTAAATATAGAGTATGGTTATCCCATAATTTATTGGATAGATTAAAATGGCTAATGCCCATCCATTTGCCAATCCTCACTAATATCTATGATATAAATTTTATGTGTTTGACTTCGTTTTTGATGATATGAATTTCCTGAATTCATACTTCATACATTTCAAGTTTTAATTATTAATAGTTTATAAAATACATTGTAAAGCTGTTTCTCCTTTTTTAGAGTTACATCACTTCAGTGAATTAAGTTCCTAAAAGTTTTTCTTTATCTACATCACTAAGGGGCACTCTGTTTTGATAAGAGCACTGTTTCCCAAGTTTTATTTTGAGTGCTTTCCATTCTGATGTGCTCATCTGCCAGGACTATATCAAACTATGTTCCATTGATATTCATAATTTTTCATGGGGCAGTTTATTTGGAAGTAGATTGCTAGTTCTTTCTTCCTTAGTCTCTAAGCAGCACTGAAGTCTGTCTGATCTTACTAGTATTTGAAATGCTGATGGTTTCCAAATAACATTCTGCCAGCATTGTACAACAAAGTGACTGCTGACTGGAGGCCTGCCTAAAAGACAGTAATACCAGAAACATGTTTACCTGTGTTTTATTGACCTTGCAAGAATATTCAATGGTGTGGATTATAGCAAATTATGGAAAATTTCGAGAAGAATGGGAAGTCTACAACATTTCATTGTGCTTAGTAAGCAGCTGTCCATCGACCACGAGAAAGCCATTGGAACAGCACAAGGGACGCTAGATGGTTAAAATCAGGAGAGAGGTGCCACGGGGTTGCATCCTCTCACCACAGTTCTTCCATCCGCTTGCGGGAGAGGTGATGTGAAAGACAGGACCTAATGTGGGAAAAAAGCTGCTTCAAGATTGGAAGATGACTAAGAGCCACCTTCAACATACATATGGCACAATTTTGTTTGTTTAAAGTTAAAAGGATTTGAAGCACTTACTGATGAAGATGAAGCATGAGTCTTCATTATGGATTATATCTCATGAAAAAGAAAACAAAGAGCCACAAGGAAGAGATGAGCCTGTCAGGGTGCAGTAGAGCATGGACAAAACACACAACTCTCTGTGAGTTCTTTAATGCTTCCTGCAACCACCCCCACTCTCATGACCCCAATTCTACCTTACAAATCTGGCTAGACCAGAACAAGTACACTGGTGCAGATAAGAGCTTGCAACACAGGGAATACAGGGCCAATAGACCCCTTGGGACCAGTAATGGGAGGAGCAATACCAGGATGGTAAAGAAATGTGGGGGAGAAAGGAGGATCTGATCATGATGATTGATGTATGGTTCCCTCCGAGGGGGACAGACAACAGGAAAGTGGGTGAAGGGAGATAGTGGTTGGTGTAAGACATGCAAATTTTTAAATAAATTATCAGTGCTTCATGGGGAAGGGAGGGAGAAAAAAGAGAGGAGCTGACACCAAGGAATCAAGTAGAAAGAAAATGTTTTTGAAAATGATGATTACAACATATGTACAGATGTGCTTAACACAATGGATATATCTATATCTATATCAAAATCTAAAGAGCCCCCAGTAAAGTAAAAAAGAAAGAAAAATAAGACAATCTTCATAACTGCTTCTATAAACTACATCATGAGGAAAACTTTGGAGTTATCAAGAATTTTACTTTACTTGGGCCCATAATCCCGCTACTTGTAGAAGCAGCAGTCAAAAAATCCAGTCATGTTTTCCATCAGGAGGATCCACTGCAAAACACCTCTTCAGAGTGTTGAAGAGCGAAAATGTCACTTTGAGAACTCTGATGTGCCAAATCATGGTATTTTTCATCAACTTGTGTGATACAAAACTAGATAATGACAAAGGACTGGAGGAGAATGAATGTCTGTGAATGGTGATCTCTGTGAAGAATGTAGAATACTCCACACAAAGACAAAGGAGTGTGGAACAAATTTTGTTTGGAAAACCTATAGTTAAAATGCTCTTTAGGAGCGTGTACTTTGTACAAGCTGTCAGGAAGGACATCATGCTTTGTAGAGCAGAGGGTCAGCAGAGGGAGAGGGAGAGGAAGAGGGGGGAGAGAGAGAGAGAGAGAGAGAGAGAGAACCCTCAATGAGATGAGATGGAGGGACACAGCGGTTGCATCGATGGGTTCCCACATCGTGATTGTGAGGGGTCAGGGCCGAGCACTGTTGCGTTCTGTGGTACGTGGAGCTGCTAGCAGTTGGAACGATGGGGTCTTGATGGCACCCAACAACAACAACGGAACATGATAGCAGGTGGACATTTGAGAGTCTTCTATTTTAGAAATGTCTGGGATTAGAAAGGGGGAGGAACAGAATAGAGAAGGGAAGTAGATGAATGTCATTGCTCAGAGAAGATGCACAACTTGCATCTAAATGATTTGATTCCCAGGGTTAACAGCTCTGCCACTGGTGAAAAGGCGGAGGGAATTTGCATCAAAGGCACTGTGAGGGAACTTGCATCAAAAACTCCACAATTTTGAAAAATCCTATGGACAGTTCTATTCTGTCTTCCTTGAATTGCCATGTAAACCTCCATCCTTTCATAATATGAGAGGGAGACTGAGTCAAGCCTTATATTTACAATCATGGGCTATGGTTGTCCTTATAGTGCTTCACTATTTCTGATCTGTACTTCCTACATTTAATTTTATATTCTTTTTTGTTTTATCCCAATTCCTCACTTTCATTAAATCCAGGTTTCACATGTTAGCTTTACTTGAGAGCTTTTGATTCAGCCCTTTACCCGAGGATAAGCTTTGATGTAAAAGCTGAACCCTTTCTAAAGTCTATCCCGCCCTCATACATCTGTTCCTTTTGTTTATACCTGGGCATGAAATGTGACTGAGGACCCACTGAGCCACATAAAGAATCTCTGAAAAGTAGAGAAAATGCCTGTGCAGGCAGTCTTCTGATGTGCTCCCTCAGATTGTGGTGGAAGCCATTCAAATCCCCCCAGCCATACTCACTGCCCAGAGCAGAGGTGCACTTGGAAGTCTGCTATCCCAGGGACTGACCCCCAGTTCTGCTATGGTCCAGGCTAATATGGCCTTGGGGAGGCAGCTTGCTGTCCTTTAGCATCCTCAGGCCCTGCTGCACTCTGCAAGAGGTGAGGGATTCCTATTGATCAGCAGGGTCCAGGAGGGGCCCTGGACAAAATGACTCCATGGGCGCTCCCAGCAGAACCCTTTATGTCTACCTTGCATGGTGGCCTGGTGCACCAATCCAAGGGCACTTTTTAATTGGAATCACTGTTCAAGCACTAAGTGTGATGTCACAGTTTTTCTTTTCCCTTTAATTATTATCTAAACTTATGCTTTTTAAGTGAAATGATTGAACTTTCATTTCTGTTTGAAAACCAGCATATTTTCTTATAGAATGCTTTAAAAAGTGTAGGTAAATAAGAATAGTTGATTTAATTATTCATGATAGAGTAAATTGGCAGATTATTAAAAACACAAGAGCTGCTTCTATTCCCTATTACTATAGGATATTGGATTCTAGCTCTCAGAAACCTCTCCTTTTCCTCTTACAAAACCTTATCAAGTAAGCAGATTCCACTAGCCTCTCAAGCATCAGGAATATTTTAAGAAAAAGGATCCATTGAAAGGGCTCTCTGAAAAAAGACACAGTGATTTTGAGTTCTCCAACATGCTCACCCCAGGCAAACTCCTGCTGCCGGCTATAGAAACTGCTTCAAATTCTCAGAACTTGACTCTAACTAATTGCGTCATCTTTAGCAAGTAGCTTAATCATTTTGTGTTTATTCTCATTTCCCAAATGGGAAGAGTGATAACATTCATTTCTTAAGATTCTTTGATGACTAAAAGAGGTATTGTAAAAAAATTAAAACATGCTTACACAGTGTTACGTTCAACCATTATTGTCACCAGAATTTTTCTCAGACTGTCTCTTAGTTCTGGAGCTTCTCATTATATGATGCCATTCCTACATTTCAGATCCAGGTGTGGAGAATTAAAATTTATCAAATTTAATCTATCAAAGCAAGACACTTCTCCTACTTTAGAGGATTCTAGGTTCTGGTTAGCACAAAGGACCAAGAACTAGACTACTAAACACCAGGTCAGCGACTTTAACACAGCCAAAATGCCTCAGAAGTAAGGTCTAGTGATGTGCTTCTGAAAGGCCTCGCACTTGAAGCTGCTGTGGAGTATAATTGTAATCTGCTGATACGGGGTCAACATAAATCACCATCAATCTAACAACTTCTACTACTTACAACAAGTCCTTGCTGTAGGAGTCCTTGGGTGATGCACATTGCTTGTGTGCTCAGCTGCTAACAAAATATTGATCGAAATCTGAAAATTTGAGCTCGCCAAGAAGTCCTTGGGAAGAAAGGTCTGGAGGCCTATCTCAAAAAAAAATCTGTCATTGAAAACCCTACAGATCACGATTCTACTTTGTCACACCTGGGATCACTATGAATTGGAATCGACTTGATGGTGAATGGTTTCATCCTTGCAATAATCTTAGTTGAAGACTTGATGGGAGCTGTGGAAACCCTGGTGGCAGAGTGGTTACATATTGGGCTGCTAATGACCAGGTCAGCAGTTTGAAACCACCAGCTGCTGTTCCATGGAAGAAAGGTGAGGTTTTCTACACCCCTAATGTGTTACAGTCTTGGAACCCCACAGAAGCAGTTCTACTCCATCCTATTGGTTTGCTATGACTTAGAATTGACTCAAAAGCAGGGGATTTAGATCTTAACTTAGGATAGCCCATTCAAGCTTTGACATTCACCCTGATCAGTTACAAAACAGCGACAAATGAGATATGAGAGGAGAATATATGTAAAAAAGAGAGAAGATTGATATTTATATGTCAGGTACAGAATAGAAACATCAAGTGGAGTCAATGTTGTAGAGAGGTTGAGTTCTAGGCTCTGAAGCATGCAAGTGGCAGGGCGAACTTGGTTTCTTCCAAGATCAGAATCTTACATCTTCTTAGGGGTGATGGAGACCTAGAGTCAGATTCATAGCCCAAATACTGGAACTGGTCAGAGCACACTGCTCAAGGAAAGAAGATGAAACACTCAAATGTTCACAGTTGCTTTTTGGAAAAATGGCTTATATCTAGTTGAGTGCCTAGGGAGAAAATGCAGTTAACACGTCCATAACTCATGCTACATATAAGTTCCACTCATATTTGTTGTCTCTGGAGTTTCTTGGGAGGCCTCTTGCCTCTCCCCTATCCCATCCCCATCTCTCTCTCCTCTCCTCTCCATAATGCAGTATGTGCTGGCACCAACTCAGGGTCTTGGGTCACTGTCTAAAAGAGAGGGAAGTTTGTTGGTGACATATTGCTGTGTCGAGACGATACTATATGAGACAGTAAAGCTTGGAGGAATGCCTGTGTAAATTTTGTCTCTTTGGGCTTTTGTTCAGCAAGATAAGGCTTGAATGTATATTGAATATTTCTTGGTTGTCATTGGGAACACGTGACAGTCTAAGTTAATATTTTTATACCTCATCCCATCTATTTTTGCTACCAGAGTCCATTGGAGGAAGCACATGTACCCCACAAAATATTGCTCAAAATCTGTCAGATCTAATAGAAATGAATAGATACGAAAGAGTTCAACATATATTGCATTAGCAGAAAAGCAAGCTATCTGTGAAATCTTGAAAATGAAGAATACTTTGGTCAAGGAAGGGTTAAGAGGTAACCCCTGCCTCTTGGCTTTGTTGACAGGCATGGGCAATATCCCTGGTATTGCATTAGATCATTCTTTCTGGAGTCAGGCTCTAGTGGGCAGAGCTAAATAGGGATGCAGGATCACTTGATGGGGAGGAGTAAGTTTCTACTGGATTTTTAAATTAGGGGAGTGTTAAGGATCTTAACATTAGTGCCCACATTAAACAGAGTGCAGATATCTTTTTTAAGAATGGGGTCTGTGACGAATCACACAAGGTAGCAGAACCCGTTTGCATGCTGAACTGTGGGTGCAAACATGTGTCCACTGCCTTGAAAATTTCACTGCTGGGATGATAACTCTAGTTTATTCAGTTGGGTTGGATACATAAGCCACTAACACATTAAAAACAATTACTATGTATAGAAGATGATCGGTAAATGACAAGACTCATTACATATACAAAGAGAACAACACAAGACAGGAACACATTGGAGGTGACCAGCTCACCTTCACCTTTCATTCTAACCTTATTTTTAGTTTTAGGAGAGGAACTCACATATGTTGCCTCATTCTTCCCAAGTCACCCATGCCCATTTCTGTGTCAGTCGGCAAGCAGGCCTAGCAGTTTCCAACGGATGTCTCTGTGTCTCTGTTTCAGCGGTGTGTTGTCAGTTCCAGTCAGCCATGGCGTGTTTGTTGTTGTTAGAGGCCATTGAACCAGTATTGACTCATCACAAACAAAGTACTGCCCAGTCCTTTGTCATCCTCACAATAAGTTTGATGTTTTAGCCCAGCGATGCAGCCGCTGTGCCAATCCATATTGTTGGGCACCTTTCATGTTTTACCTGCCCTTCAAACATGATATCCTTCCAGGGACTGCTCTCTCCTAACAACTTGTCCACAGTACATGAGATGATGTTTCACCATTCCTGCCTAGGGAGCACTCCGGCTGTGGTTCTCCAGGAGAGATTTGTTTGATTTTTTTGGCAGTCCATGGGTACTTTCAATATTCTTTAACAGAACCATAATTGAAACATATTGATTCTTCTTCAGTCTTCCCCATTCAATGCTCAATTTCCACATGCCAATGAGGCAATTGAAAATACCATTGCTTGGGTCAGGCACACTGTAGTCCTCAGAGTAACAGCATTGCTTTTCCGTGATTTAAAGAGACCTTGTGCGGTATATTTATCCAGTGAGATGCATCTTTTTATATCTTGACTGCCGCATCCATGAGCACCAATTATAGATCCAAGCACGAAATCCTTGACTTCAACCATTTCTCCATTTATCTCGTCACCCATTGATCCAGTTATGAGGATTTGATCTTCTTGCTCTGAAGTTGTAATCCATACTGAAGGCTATAATCTTCGACTTCATTGCCAAGTGTTTCCACATTCTTCACATTCAGCTGGTAAAATTGTGTCATCTGCCATATTGGAGGTTGTTAATGGCATGGTTTTGTGTGGTTGTGCTCCTTCTTCCCTGGCCTTTCAATCTGTTTCTGGCAGTTTTCAGTTTTCTTCACTTACTCTGGTGTCCTGGCCCAGCTCTCTACCAGCAACTTGGGATAACTCTGGACCACTGTCAAGGTTAAGCCTGCATTAACATAGTTTTCTAGGCAAACTTTTCATAGGAAACCTTCATACAGTGCATACCCAAACCTCTACTTCATGGGTAATTTTGTGAAGGTGCCCACTTCTGTTCTGTGGACGGACTCCTCAATGTCATCATCTGACCTATGAGTCAATTCAGCCCCTCCCCCATCATGTGCTAAATACCTTGTCCGCCACTGAGTCCACTATTTTGCTGTTGCTCTCCTTTGCAGTGTTTTCTGCCATTTCACTTGATCTTCAGTGTCACTAAATCAGTGTTACAGCTCTTCTAGAAGGTTCTCAGTACCAGTCCCCAACCCTCCTAGCTTTTTTTTTTTTAAATCAGGAAGCCCCAATTTAAGACTCTAGGTTTTAGCTTTTAATTGGCTAGTCTATGTACTCCTTGTTACTTATGAGGTCAGCTCCTTAACCAGTAATACTCAAGGTCAGATTGAGTGGGGACCCCAGTTAGTTCTGGTCAAGATCAATTTTAGGGTGGTTAGTAACTGCCCAATCTCTTGCAAACAGTTCATGTGGTTAGTTAACCCACCAATTCCCTGCCCGACATTTAGTGTTGTAGTAGATTCACCAGTCCTTGCAAGATGACAGCATGGCAAATAAATTTGGGAGAATTACACATTCAAGCCCAGAAAGTCTAGGTCTGATTATATCCTGTATCAAATATGCTAATGGAAGGGCCAGTCTAGAGAGAATGTAAGATGACCTAAGTTGGGAGAGATGGAGGAAGGAAAGAGCAAGGTCTCTGAGAAGAAAAGCTCAGATTAACACAGATTTTTTTTCACATTCCATAGGGGATTGAAAAAAAGGTGGGCATAAATTGACATGAAATTGTGCTAAGGTGTGTCAAGACCTCTTAGCAGAGGTTAAGGAGGAAGAGCTCCAGGCAACCAATGCAAGAGGGATAAACCTCACAGGGTAAAGATTACAAGAGATAGAAGCACAGAATGTTTGGGATTTCAAAGACAAATTTTATTATTGGTGGGAATGGCGGAAGTGATGATAAAGGGAATTGATTTTTCTTTCTTTTTTTTTTTTTTTTTGCTGTTCACTGCAGCACTTTTTTTTTTTGGGGGGGGCGGGTTTGGGTATCACTGCTCTCTGGTGGTGGGAGTAGGAGGCCCAGCTCCACTGCTGGAATTGAACCTCCGTCCCAGTGGGCCGCAGTCCCGCGCACAACCACTACGCCACTGGGACTCAGCCCGGGAATTGATTTTTCTGTGTGAAACACTTATACTTCAAAATAGCAAGATTTATGTACTTGTGTTTGAGTAAAATTGAAATTTACATTGAGTTGCAAACTTTGCTAAAAGATGTAATCTTTGATCTTAATTACCAAATGCATCAAGTCCTCCTAATTTTTAGCAAGCAAGGTTGTCCCATCTGTGTATTTAAAGTTTCAAATAATAGTTCTTTCAAACCTGATGCCCTGATTTTCTTCATAGAGTCCATGTCTCTTATTATTTGGTTCGCATATTGACTGAATAATCATAATGAAAGGTTACAACCCTGACACACATCTTTCCTGATTTCTTACCATGTAGTATTCCCTTGTCTTCAAAAGACTGCCTCGTAATCCATGTACAGTTTCCTCCTGAGTTTAATGAAGTGTTCTTGTATTCCACTTGTTCTCAATGCTGTTCATGTTTTTTTATGATTCATACAGTATAATGCCTCTACATAATTAATAAAACAGAAATAAATGCCACTCTGGTGTTCCTTGTTTTTGCCAAGATCCATCTGACACTAGAAATGGTATCTTTTGTCCCACAGTTTCTTCTGAAGATGGTTTGAATTTCTAGCAGCTTCCTGTCAAGGTACTGCAGTAACTGTTGTTAAATATTCTTCAACAAAAGTTTACTTGAATGCGATATTAATGATACTGTTTTATAATCTCCACATTCTGTGGATCAACTATCCTTGGAATGGGCACAAATCTGGATTTATTTCAGTTGGTTGGTCCCGTAGTTGTCTTTCAAATTTCTTGAAACAGACTAGTGAGTGTTTGCAGTGCTTCATCAGTGTGCTGAAACGTCTCAAATAGTCTTTTGACAAGTCCTGGAGCACCTTCCCTCCCCTTTTGATTAAAACCTTCAGTGAAGCTTAGGCTTCTTTTTTGGTGACATCATCAGTCCTTGATCATAGGCGATTTCTTGAAATGGTTAAATGAGAGTGAGTTCCTGTTGATATAGTGAATCTTGTATATTCCTTTCATCCTTTTTTTTATTTAGGTGTTTCATCCTTTTATGAACCCTGCAATTATAAGTACTTTCTGCAAGTTCTGTGTGGCCACTTCCATGAATTATCAAACCCAGCAGAAGTAGTGAAGACTTTAGAGGAATAGCAGGTAAAAAGGTTGGTAAGGAAGGCTAGCTTCAGAAAAATGGTCGTTGGTCAATTGATGTTGATGCTGGTGAATTTTCTTGTTCTTTTTGACATTCAAGGTGTTCACATACCACCCCTGAATATTTTTTTAATACCTTACATTCCTAGTCATAGGGACTACTTTTTCTCTAGTATACTTGATACTTAGTGTTGATTCAAAGAATAATGTGAATAATGTTAGGAAGTACTTCCAAGCAATTGATTTTACAAAACTTAAAGCAATTAACTGAAAAGGTAATGTAAAAATATGCAAATAAATTAGTACTAGAAATTACATCTTTGAAAAATTTAGTTTTTGTAGAGATAATTCTTAAGAGAATTTAGCTTCAGATTTTTTTGGGAAGGGGGCATCACTGCCTCTGGTGGTTGTGGGCGCTACCCAGTGCTGCTCCTGAGAGCTGCCGCTGAATTTGAACCACCAAGTCCAAGGGCCGCAGTCCCACTCAACCACTTACACCACCGGGGCTCAGCCAGGTTTAGATTTTTAATGTGGTATTTTCTTTTTAATTGGCTTTGGGCTAATATGAATATTGGTGTGTGCCATTACATGAGTTTTGACTCATAACAACGTTTGAAAAAAGAACAAAACACTACCTGGTTCTGTGCCATCTTCACAGTCATGTCTGAATCCATTCTTTCCAGGCTGTGTCAATCCATCTCCTTATGCTGCCAATCATAATGTCTTTTTCCAGAGACTTACCTATCTCTCCTGATAACATGTGTAAAGTATACAGGATGGTATCTCTAGCTTTGCTTCTAAGGAGTATTCTGGCTGTAATTCATCCATTTGTTTTTTTCTTTGGGTAGTCCATGGTACTTTCCATATTCTTTGCAAACACCATAATCCTAAGGCAATCCTTATTTATTGTCCAACTTTCACATGCATATGAGGCTCTTGAAAATTTATGGTTTAGGCCAGGTTCACCTTAGTTCTCAAACTAACATCATTGCTCTTCACTGCTTTAAACAGGTTGCATGCAACAACTTTGCCATGCAGTATACCATGTGATTTTTTGACTGCTGCTTCTATGAACATCGACTATGGAGGCATAAAAAATGGATTCTTGAAAATTACACTCTTTTCTGTTTATCATGTTCATTGTGAGGATTTTAGTTTTCTTTACATTGACTCATAATCTGTACTGAAGGCTGCAATCTTTGATCTACATTAACAAATTCAAGTCTTTCTTACTTTCAACAAGCCATATTGTATCATCTTTCAATTGCAAATTGTTAATAAGCGTTTGTCAAATTCTGATGCCACATTCTTCTTCATATAGTGCAATTTCTTTGAAAATTTGCTCATAGTACAGATTAAACAAGTATGGTGATAAAGAATACAACCTTGAGGCACACCTTTCCTGATTTGAAACCTCACAAGTACTCTTTTACTGCTTTTATGATTGCTTCTTAGTCCATTTATGGGTTCCTCATGAGCACAATGAAGTGTTCTGGAATTCATATTTTTCTCAATGTTATTTATAGTTCATTATAAATTCCGCATAGTTGAATGCTTGTGCATCGTCAATAAAACACAGCTAAATCTTGTTTTGGTGTTCTCTGCTTCTAGTCAAGTACCGTATGGTATCATCAATGATACCCCTGGTGCCATGTCCTCTTCTGAGAGTCCAGTTTGAATTTTTTGTTGCTGTTTGGCTGCAGTGATTGATGAATTATCTTCAGAAAAGTTCTATTTGGCATTGAATATTAAAGATATTGCTCAATCATTACTCCATTCTTTTAGGTCACCTTTCTTTTTATGTAGTTTTTCTAGACAACTTGCCAGATATATTTCAGGGCATAGACCAGTGTTTCCACTGTTTCATTACCCTGTTGAAACATTTCAACAGTTATTTAAACCTTATTTTATGCTAATATATTTTGTTCAGCTTGGAATTTTTTCTCCAGAATCACTGGTTCTTGATTATATAGAACATCCTTAAATGTCTTTTTGGTAAAATGATTTTGTGTATTAATTCTATCAATTTTTCTTATATTATTATAATGCTTATATTACATAAATCTATGCTTCTTATATTATTCAATATTGCATCTATGGACTACTTTAATATTGAAGCTCAAGGCTAGAATGACCTCTTCCTTTCTTTCAGTTTGAGATATGCTGAACAGGTTCTTCAACTTTGGCTTCCTAGTTCCTAGGTCCACACACATTTCAGTATGATACTTTGCTTTGTCTTTTTGAACTGCCCTTTGACATTTTATGTTTAGCTCTTCTACTTTATCATTCTTTTTTTTTGGGGGGGGGCATCACTGCTCTCCGGTGGTGGGAGTAGGAGGCCCAGCCCCACTGCTGGAATTGAACCTCTGTCCCAGTGGGCCGCAGTTCCGCGCACAACCACTACGCCACCGGGGCTCAGCCCTACTTTATCATTCTTGCAGTTGCTTTAGCTATTCTATGTTGAAGAGCAAATTTCGAAGCCTCTTTGGGTACCTTTTTTTGATACTATTTGTTTCTTTCTTTATTATAGATTTATGACCTTTTACTTTTTTCTTGTATGGTGTTCCTGAGGCCCTCCCATGGTGGAGTCAGGTATTATGTCACTAGTGTTCAACATATCGCATTTGCTTTTGAGTTTTTCTCTAAATTCATGTTTTATGTTGATTCTTATGCTTCTTAGAATGCTTCAGTCAACTTCAATCTCAACTTATATATACGACACTGGTGATCTGTCCTACAGTAAGTCTCTGGCCTCATTTTAGCTGCTAAAATACTGAGCTTCTCCATCATCTCTTTTCATCGGTATTGTCAATCTGGTACCTATGCAGTCCATCTTGTGAAGTTCTTGTGTATAGTTGCCATTTTTGTTGTTGAAAAAAGATATTTGTTGTGAAATATTTATCATGTTATCTCTAGCTTCATTTCAGTCCCCAAGGCCACATTTTCCAATTATCGTTGTTTCCTCTTTGGTTCCAATTTTTGCATTCACATTACCAATAATCATCAATGCATCTTGATTACAGGTTTGTCAATCTCATATTGGAGAAGGTAGTAGAATTTTTCCATATATTCATTACTCTCTTTAGTGGTTGGTACATAAATCTGAATAATAGTTGTATTAACTGGACATCTATCACAGAGAACTTTAAACTTCAAGATAGCTATTCAAATATTTTCAACATTGAATGTGATGCCATTCTTGTTGGATTTTTCATTCTCAGTGTAGTAAACATATGTTTGTCTGATTCAACATTGCCAAGACACATCCAATTCAGCTCACTGGTGCGTAGGGTGTCAATGTATATGCACTCTATTTTATTTTTGACAACTTATAATTTTCCTAGGTTAATATTTCATACACCCCATGTTCTGATTATTAATGACTATTTCCATATCCCTCTATCATTTTAAGACATGCTAATCCCTCAAAATTAGACATCTTACTCATTCTTTGTAGTCTGTTCCTAGTTTGAAAATTTCACTGAAACCTTAGGGGACCCTCCAGAAATTTATAGCATTGATGGCATCCTGCCCAGCATCATGATAATACAGAGGCCATTACAGTGCAACAAATGGACAGGCATGTCATCTATATCTTTACTGTTAGGTCTTAGTTTGTATGACTTATAACGATATAAGCTAGTTATGGGATGACATCTTTTTGAACTTTTGTTTTGGTAAATAAATCAAGCATGCTTTTATTGTTAGGTACTGTCATGTAGGTTCTGACATAGTGGCATGATGTATAGCAGAACAAGACAGTGACTGATTTTGCACCATCATCACATTATTTGCTATAGTTGAGCTTATTGTTGCAATCTTTGTGTCTATTCATTTCTCTGAGGTCCTTTCACCTTTTTGCTGTGCACTTTTTGAAGCATTGTGTTCTTTTTCTTGGGTTGGTTTCCTCTGATAACATGTCAAAAATGCATGAAATGATGTCTTGTGATCTTTGCTTCAATGCATTATGGCTATACACCATACAAGATAATTTTTTTATTCTTATAGTTCCAATACATACTCAGTATTCTTCACCAACACTATAATTCAAAGACATTTATTTTTCTTCAGTATACCTTATTTACTCTCTATTTTTTATGGCATAGGCAGTGATTTAATATACTATTTCTTGGGTGAGATACACCTAGTCCTCAAATAGACATCCTAGCTTTTTAATATTACAAAGATCTAGTGTACAGATTCTTCCTATACTGTATACCATTTCATTTCTTGACTGTTGCTTCTGTGGGCACCAATGGTAAATTCAAATAAAATGAAATCCTTGACAATCTTAACCTTTCTTCTGCTTATGATGCTTCTTAATGATCCAGTTGTAAGGACTTTTATTTTCTTTACATTGTTGTGTAATTCATACTGAAAGCTGTGGTTTTTAGTGTTCAGTATGTACTTCAAGTCGTTTTCACTTTCCGCAAGCAAGGTTGTGTAATCTGTATAGTACAATTTGTTTATGTGTGTACCTTCAATTTTTAGATCATGTTCTTCTATTTAATATATTATAGCTATCTTGAATATTTGCTCAGTATACACATTGAGTAAATATGATGGAAGAATACAATCAACATAGACTTTTCCTGATTATTAAAATACACAGTGTACCCTTGTTCTGTTCGAATGACTATTTCTTGGTTTATGTACAGCTTCTCCATGAAGACAAGTAGGAATCCTCCTGAAATTCCCATTTGTGGTAGTTAAATAATCTGTTGTCAATTTGAGACTTAAGATGAAAGGATGGAGTTTAGCTAGTCAACCAGATCACAACGTGATGACCTTATTTGCAGGTGTTAAGGAGATAGCTTGCTGGGGGCAGGATGCGCACTCACTCCATGGAAGGCATGCTTGCAGACAAGATACACGGAGCTACTCTAGAGCCCTAAAGCTGAAGGAGCCTAGTGCAGAGGCCTGCCGATGCGGAGATGCATCTACTGCCACAGGAGCCACACGACCTTCCTGTCACCCACTGGTCTGTGGTCTTCCTGCATTCGGCATCATTGCATATGTTTCATGAGTCAGAAGAAAACTTTGTAGAATGGTATCAGACATATGGACTAATATTGGATTTATGAACTTGATCTGGACTGGGCTGGGATGTTTTCTCAATATTCAACTGCTCTTATATATAAAGGTCTTTCTTATACACATATAAGTGACTATGAATTTGTTTTTCTAGTCTACCCAGAATAATTCTCCCTTCTTTTCCATGTTACCTTTAATTTGTTATGATGTACTGTTCTCTCTCTCTCTCTCTCTCTCTCTCACACACACACACACACACACACACTGCCATCAAATCAAAGCTGAATCATGGCAACTTTTTAGGACAGGTTAGAATTGCCCTTGTAGGTTTCTAAGCTGTAACTCCTTGTGGGAGTGAAAAACCTCCTCTTTCTCCTGTGGAGTGACAGACGGTTTTCCACTGCTCACTTTGGGGTTAGCGGCCCAATGTGTAACTACCATCAAACCATGCTATACAATGATATAAAGTAAGATATGTAATTTAGCTCATTTTCCCATTTAACTATACATAGGAATTCTGACACAAAGGTGATTTATTTGATAATCTTAGGGATTGAATTAAATCTCCAATTCCCCCAAATATGCGCCAACTTGACTTCCCAATAATTCCCACGATTAAGTGGTTGTCTTCCGTTTTATTGTATGCTGTATTTCCATCTTAATGGGGCATGATTAAAGTGAGTGTGAAGTGAATCCCACTCTCTCTAAGGCGCTGACTCTCCCTGCACCCTTTCTCAAGGCAGACCCCACTTAAGTCACACTTTTGCTTTTCTCTTTTGAAAAGATAAAAGGAGAGAGAAGCAACCAGAGAGGATTGGACTTGAAGATCTTACTAGAGTGCATTCTCTGAATGTTGGGTCCTTGTATTGAGAATCTCCTGATCCAGAGAAAGAGTGATGCCAAGACATGTGGAAACTCTTTAAGGAACCAGGATGCAGAAGTTGAAGTGACAAGTGCCATTCTCCAGATCTGATAGAGAAAGATTTTTCTTAAAACTGGTGCTAGATATACACAGACTTCTAGCCTCTTTAAACTATGAGAAAATAAATGTATTTTTATTAAAGCTAACTTGTGATATTTCTGTTGAACCAGTACTGGTTAAGTAAAACAGATAGATAATATCTATATGAGTTATATTTGTCATGATTATATATAAATTTGCTTTATAAATTCTTGAATTAATAAGTGAAAAATACTGGTGACCAGAGTATTCTATCATTCTGGAAAAAATGCGAATATCATACCTACCCTCTAGCATGGCCTCCTATAGTCATTATCTCCTAGTGTTAAGAGCTTGTGTAGTCTCATCCCATACACAAGGCTGATCTCTGTAGCTAAGATAATATGAAATGATAGTAAATGTGCTGGTTTCAAGATAATGCCATAAAAGAAATGGATGGGTCTCTCTTGGATTAGTTGTGTTATAAGGTCACTCAGGAAGCCTTATTGAAAAGTCAATGTGGTGCATCACGAAGGCTTCCTACCAAAGACAATTGCTAACTTTCCAGGTGATGAATGAATAACCCTGGAAGTAGGACCTCCAGCCCCAGTGAAGTCCGCCCTAGCCCCAATCAATATCTGGACTGCAACCTTATATAACACTCTGAGCCAGAACCATGCAGCAAATCCAGATACTCAATTCACAGAAACAATATGAGATAACAAATGTCTCTTGTTTTAAGGCAATAGGTTTTGGCAATTGTTACACAGCAACAGATAACTAATATGATGTTATCAGAGAAAATTTCTATTTCTTCTCAGCTTTTCCAATTAAATTGTCACTGTGTTCTGACATGGCTAGAATCCTGAAAGCCACAGGAATTGGTCTCCTCAGGAGTACGAGAGAGATTTGAACAGGAGTTCCTGCTCACATTCCAGGGCCAAAATACGGACAGCAGAGAAAAATATAAAACAAACCCATGAACATAATAAACAAAACCCCTCTATTACTGAACAAGTAATACTTATGAAGTATGTGTTTGGTATTGTGGTATTGAATGCGCAGTTTCTATAAAAATGTTAGAATTTATAAATCTGTTCTTAAAATAGATACAGTCACTAAAATAATATCAAAATACAGGGACGAGAAATTAAAGGGCTGCTGCTTTGTTAGGAGCTGGGAAGTCAGTTCTGACTCCTCGCGACCCTGTGCACAAGAGAAGGAAACCAGGCCCTGCCGTCCTTCATCGTCAGCACAACTGTCCTTACGTTTGAGCCCATGGTGTCATTCCACTTCTGTAACGGTCTTCCTCTTTTTGGCTGACCCTCGATTTTGCCAAGTGTGATGTCCTTTTCCCAGATCTGGTCTCTCTTCATAACCTGTCCCGAGCACATGAGACACTCTCTTGCCCTCTTCATTTCTTTTTTTGGTTTGTTTGTTTAAATCACTTAATTGAGGGCTCTTACAGCTCATATAACAACGCACACATCAATTGTATCAAGCATATTTGTATGTATGTTGCCATCATTATTTTCTACACATTTACTTTCTATTTGAGCCCTAGTATCAGGTCCTCTTTTTGTTCCTCCGTTCCCATCCCTATCCTCGTGACTTCTAAGGAACCTGCTGACTGTGATAAGTGCCATTCTCCAGATTCTTCTACAACAGAATTTTTTTTGGCAGTAATGGTACTTTCAATAATTTTCATCAAGATTAAATAAATTAATTAATAAATTAAATAAATAAAATGCATCATCTGGTCTTCAGTATTTAATGCTGTTTTCTTTTTTAATTTAATAAAGTAATTATTTAATGTCAGAATAGACAAAAATAATGCATGTGAGATTGTTAATAGATTATGACTTTAGTTTCTGACACAAAGTGGGGTTCATATTTATCAAAATACTTCTAGAAAAGCCAAACCTGATAACATAATTAAAAGAAAATCAATATAATAAAAATTCACCATCAACTTTATTCCTAATATCTACTTTAAGTCTATTTAAAAAGTGTCTTATCATTTGGCTGTGCAATTGGAGAGGATTAAAATTACTATGGCTTGGGTCAGGTGTACTTTAGTCCCCATGTAGACGTTTAGTCTCCAACACTTGAAAAAGGTCTTGTTCACTAGTTTTCCCCAATGCAGTATATCATTAAGTCTCTTCATTGCTGTTTCCATGAACACTGACAGTGGGTTGAGTAAAATAATCCAAGATGAGTCTGATCTTTTCTTGGTTTATTATGATGTCACTATTGGTCCAGTTTGGGGGATTTTGTATATCTTTACATTGAGTTTTAATTCATACTGAAGTCTTTGATCTTCACCAGCAAATGTTTCACATACTCCTTGCTTAAAGCAAACGTGACTGTTATCTGTGTATCAAAGATTTTTAATAAAGCTTCCTTCAATATTGATACTACATTCTCCATATAGTGAACTTTCTTTGATTATCTGCTCACTGAGTAAATTCGTTGGAAGGATACAGCTCTGACACACAAGTTTCTTAATTTTAAATCATGTATTATTCTCTTGTTCTGTTTGTAGGATTGCTTCTTGATCCATATACAAATTTGGTGTGTGTACAATGAAGTGTTCTAAAATTCCCAAATCAGGTTGAAAGAACTGAAGAAAAAACTCAAACCTTGAATTGACATGCTGAAGGGTATTTTGGGAAAAACATTGAATGATTCAGGAATCATGGTCACTAGACACAGAGTCATTGCACCAAAAAGAACTTGTTGCATTTAAACATTTCAAGAAGTCCTTCATGATCAAGAACCAATGTTGCTAAGAAAAAATCCAAGCAACCCTGAAACTATTAGCAAAAGTCAAATCCCCAATTATTGATGGAATACCAACTGTTATGTTTCAACAAGTTGATGAAGCACTGGAAGTGCTCACCATCTATACTAAGAAAAATATCTGCAAACTTCCTGGAAGAGATCCATATTTGTGCCTATTCCAAAGAAAAGTGACCCAATAGAATGTGGAAATTATCAACTAGTATAATTAATAAAAAATGCAAGTAAAATTTTACTGAAGATCATTCAACAAAGGGTACAGTGATACACAAAAGGAATTTCTAGAAACTTAAGCAAGGAATATCATTGCTGGTGTCATGTAGATATTGGTTGAAAGTGGAGAATATCAGAAAGATGTTTATTTGTGTTTATTGATTATGCCAAGGCATTCGACTGTGTGGATCCTATCACATTATGGATCTTTAACTGGTATAATAGTGTAAAAATAGCATGCCAATCGTATCTGATATCTTGGAACCTCATAAGAAGGAAGGAAGAGCAAGATCAACAGCTCAAGGCATAGGTTAGACACACCTTCACCTCTAACCTTTTTATCAATTCTGACACCTACTGATTCTGACCATCTCTCCCATGGCACTCTACTTCTCTGCTGGTTTTGACAATTTGTACTCATGACTGAGAGAGTTATTAGGGAAGTAGCATATAGCAGATGAGAATTAGAAAAGACACAATCAATATAGTTGATCCATCTGGACAGCCTCCTCCTAGCAGTGCCTCCAGGAATGCCCCTTTCTAATCTTGGCCCCTCAACTAGGTCTTTGTCAGCTAGGACACATGTTATAAAGATCTTTTTAGTTTGGCCTATCCCTACAGGGAGCCTGGGGCCAAAGGTGCTCAGTTCTAAACCCGTAGGCCAACAATTCTATCCACCCCAAGTACGCAGAGGCACCCTTCCGCACCAACAATTGTCCTACCTGGGGAGACTTAGCTTTCTCTCTCCGTTGGCTAGGAAGCCCACCACTGTCTGGTGCCAGTTCTTTATCTTGGTTGTGCTGCCTCTGCTCATTGTTTCTCTCCTTTTTGATGTTGTCAAACACCGTCTTCTAGATGCTTTCCAGCACAGGGATCCTGAGAACAAAGGGTAAACTTTACTCTTGGCTTTTCTTTCTTGTTGCTGGTATGAGTTCATTTATTCACCTCTGCAATGTCTCATTGGAATGGCAAAATTGGCCACCCCCCAGGAAGTGGTTCCATACTCCCATGTTCCCACCCCACAATGATGCTGGGCATCTTATATACATGAGCAAGTTTTTAGCTACCTTGGTGGGTGGGCCACAGGCACCTTAAATTCCCATAATCCTACCCAGACATTTGGTGGGAGGTTCAATGATACCAAGTTTTTAGAAATCTTAAAGACATAGAGTGTCGACCAATTCTTAAGGATTCTATATGCTTTGAACCACATGGCAGTAGAATCTTACAAACTTATAAATCAGGAAGATGAGTCCTTGGCTTGATACACTCCAGTTTGAGAAATGGCATCTTGTAGTAGGAGTTAGGTTACATGGTAGAAACAAACCACCTTCCAAATCTCAGCCTCGTAAGGAAAATAAAAGCTTATCTTTTATTTATGTTACATGTCCATATCTTATTCATGCTACATTGCTGCAGCTCTGTTCCATGTCATATTCACTCCAGGTCTCAGGCTACTAGAAAAGCCTTTCACTTGAAAATTGCCAATTATTGTAGAAGCAGGAGAGAGAGAATGGCAAAGCATACACTGTTCTTAAGGCTTCTGCTTAGAAATAATACCCTACATTTCATTGACCAAAGCTAGTCATATACTACCACTGACTTCAACGGGGTGCGAATGTATAATCGCCTCACAGCAGAGGCAGCCTATTTTTTTGAATAATTATACAATCTACCCAAGTATCAAATGGTTACATTTTCCAAAAGTGTTCTTGGGAGGGATATTTCAAAGCTAAGAGTCAGAAATGTTACCATCATAAAAGTTATATCAGGATAATGGTGGGAAAGAAACATGCTCAAAGAAATATGTTTGTATGCTATTGTGAAGCAATTCCCCCTCAGTACGGTCATGGGAGCTCTGTGATTCCTTATTGCTTGTCTAAATCCACTCCTCGAAATGGCTCCCTTTTTGGCCTGGTGTCAGAGTCGACTTCCCAGCTTCCCTTCTTGAGGACTGCAGGGCCACAGAACCAATATATTTCTGCCAAAGAGGCCACTGGACCTTGATGGTCTCTGTCCTTTTGTCCCGACTGAGCTCTCACCATGAGCAATGAAGATAAATAGCACTAACCTAATGTAAAATAGTCTATTTGTCATGTAGTACTTTTTTTGTCTGTAAGGAAAAGCCTTCCACAAATAGAAACACTTTTTTCTTCCTTTTATTTTTTCCCTATTCTTCCCCCCCACCCATCTCCATTCATATGGATTGTCTGTAGGGCTAATAAAAGTCTACCTGACAGGTTAGTTAACTGTGGGACTTGTACGAAAGGATGAGTTACTTAGATTTCATTTAGTATATTATAGGTATCTGCTGGCTCGAAGCTACTCATATTTTATATGCAAAGCAATAACATGGTAAATACAAAACATAATTTATATTTATAACTTTCAAATAATCGTTGTTTTCAGTATATCTATTTCCTTAGAAAAATGTACTAGTGCTAACATTAGTTTGTTTTCCAGAGGAGACAATGTGATATTCTCAGTACAGGTCTGGTCAATGGCAACTTTTCGTGAATAATGTTTTCCTCAGTCCTCTCTTCTGGTCATGTGTGCTTAAACAAAGGGATGAGAGATAACCTATCTAGACGGTACTCCCTAGGACACACAGTCTTCCATGTGTGCTCTGTATCCTTCCTGTGGCAGCATCTGCCCCCTAAAGCTTTCTGTTCTCAACTCTAGGACCATGTTCTAAAATTTGTTTGTTGGTTAAACAAATATATGGAAATACAATAGTAGGTTAATGGCATTTTCCCTGCAATGCAATGTATAAGCGTTGAACTTAGAATTTTTATACACTACACAAGGTTAAAGTGCAAAATTTGTGGGAGATAAATTTTTGTGTATAGATATGTTACCATGTATAGGTTGATTTCTTTACATAGAGATATAAGAAATGGAGAAATAAAGGAATCAGCACAGTCGTTTTGCTTGTAACCAAGTGTGAAAGTGGCTACATAAAGAAATAAAGCAAATAGACAGACCCTGTAATGGCAGTATGATTTAAATAAGCACTGAGAAGGAATGCCATTACAGCTGAGTCTTGAGGGGAGCTAAGAGTTGATCACATGGAAAAGGGGAAGGCAGAGGAGACAGTGTAGGCAGAGGGGCACTATGAGGCTAAGGATATGCTTTTGCAGGGAATTTCAAGCAACCTGTCTTTGTTGGAGCCCAGTATATTTGTGGGGGGAGAGAGTTGGGAAATCAGATTAGAAAGGCAGTGACCAGATGGAGATGGAAAGCAACTAGAACATTTGGATGTGGTAGTGATTTGTCCTTTAGAAAAGCCATCTTTCAAATGTATAAAATTTGCATATCAGAGGGAAAAAAGTGTCAGATTAAAAGAAAAACCAACAACCACATAAGAGTCTAAAGCACACATCGGTAATAACCAATGCTCAATGATATTGATTTAACTCTGGGTTAATAGTTTGCATTACTTGTTATTTACTATGAACAAGGCATACACCTTTCCATTGTCTCATTTAATTTCTACAAGAATTGTGTATGGTAGTTAAAATTGTTATCTCCACATAATAGTTGAGAAGCATTATGCCCAGAGATGTTAAGTGATTTGGTATATTAATTAGAAAGTGATAGAGTCAAGTATGGAAATAATTGACTACAAAACCAGTGCTCTTGTCATACTTCCATGAGGATTTATGCTTACAGTATAGACAGAGTGATGCAGATGATGATACATTTCCTTAAATGATGATTTTATTTTCTGTTTCAATGTTCTATCCAGAATAGCTGTTTAGGGATCAAGCTTTAGACTTAAATAACCCAGAAATGATGGAGAGGGAATAAGCTTAAGACTTATGATAGTAACAGATGTTGCTTAGGATAACTCATTTCTAATAAGTAGAATGATGGCAAAAGAGATGACAGAAAATGTAATCTGTGCGCAGAATCAGGAAGTACATTGACAGGTGTAGTGTAATGGCACAAATTGCACTCAAAATTCTCTGTAATGCTAATTGAGGGAGATGCACCATAGAAAGGAAGAACATGGAAAAGAAGATGGTAAATAGAAGGCTCAGAGTATTATGGAAACTTCTTGTCATTTCTTTGTATCCTGTTCAATTCCTACTGACTTACTCATTACTAGGTTACAAGAATGAAAAGTTAACTGAATTTTCTACTATCAATGTGTTAGTCTGGGTAGATGAGAGAAAGAAATCCATAGACATTCATATGTGTATAAGATAGAGGTTTATATACAAGAGGGGTTGAATTCTGAGAAAGCAACCCAACACAGTCAAGCTCCATTCTGTAGCTTCGATATTAGCCCATTTGTCTGATACTAATCTGTAAAATCCTCATCAGGATCACAAATCCCATGCAATGACGCTGAAACCAGGAAGGTCATAGACCAGTGAGTGCAAAGTTTTATGGGTCCAGTGGAGGTAGAAGCATCTCAGTGCTGGCAGGCATCTCCATGTGGCTCCTCCTGGTTCCAGGGCATGGAGTCTATCATGGTAGTGCCATGTGTCTTGTCAGTAGAGTTGCTTTAAGGAAGTGAGCAGAGTGAGACAGTGTCTCCCACCTCCAAGGAAAAAAATGCAGGAATTCCCAGAAATCTCAGGGGAAGGCCATGTCCACACAGAGGACTCATATGCTATGAACTGATTGACAGACTAGACTCCACCCCTTCACTCTAAATTATCTCAAGTCCCAACTTGACTACCACAATCAATAAAATATTTTATTCCTGCTTAAACACTTTATTGAATGTCATATCTATCTAAAATATTGAAAAACAATTTCAATTCCAGAAAAATTTCAGTTTTCTCTATTGAACTGTCATTACTGAAGATCAGAATGTAGTGAACATTTATCACTTATTCATGCATTTCTAAAACTCTTTAAGGCTCTATAAACATTTAAAAATACTTTTTAGAATGAGCCTTTGTGGCATACCTCAACCTGTAGTGAGGACCAAATATGTGTGTGTATGTGTAAACTTGGGGAAGGCACCAACTGTGGTGACTCCATTGGGTCTAGGTGTCCAAATCACCACCTACCTGACCCTGAGGGAGGGAGAATGCCGAGAATCAATTGATAGGGATTGAGCAGAAGTCAGTGGAGTTGAGAAGCCAGTTTCATGACTCTAATCTGCTACTGGATTGCCAAATCAGGAAGAGATTATGTTCCAGTGAATAGGTGTACCTGTACTCTACCAAAACAGATATTAGGCTAGATTTAGCCTTCAGGCCATAACTGTTATCAGGAATATCTGATTTGTTCAGTTGTTGAGTCTGGAACCCTGGGAGATAGGGTTAAGGTCAATACTGTAAGTTGGTCTCATTCTGCTACTTGGAATCTTGACGTAGTCTTAATTATGAAATAGATGTGCTTGACTCCACACTTTGTAGTTTATATTTTTATGGACGAAAGGGTGCTGTACTGATGGGAAAGTTTTCCAGAAGCCAAGACAAGAATGGAATGAGATGTAGCTATTGTTGCAAGGCAATTCTCCAAGGGTCTCTTGTATTTCTGCATGTTTTACAACCAGAGGCATTGGCTGACTTTTCTCTGAACTAGTTATTAAAAGATATTTGTATATGAATCAGCCTTAGAAGATAAACATTATATTTCTTTGGAGCAAAAGGTAGCTGTACTTACTGTCCACTGTAATAAAACAAGGTTTTCAAGATCACACATAGGCATTCTGTCCATCACGAAAGATCTGGATTTTTAGTTTGGCTTTCTTTTCTGTTAACAACTCACCACGTATGTAAGAGTGATTTGTTGCTTTCACCTTGCCCTCAAAACTGAGGTTTGGGAATGACATGCAAATCTTGATACTCTGTCACTATTATATATAAAAGTCTGTGTCTTTTGGCAATACCCATGAAATTGTGGTGGGCTAACTTGTTAACAAGGAACCCCCGTGGTATAGTGGGCTAGATATCAGTTTGAAAGCTGCAAGTTCAGCAGTTCCAATCCATCTGCATCTCCCCAGGAGAAAGATGAGAATTTGTTCACCCTGCAAAGATTTACTGCATTAGAAATTCAAATGAGGGGTTTTACTGTCGCATATGGTCCTTTTGAGTCAGTATCAACCTGATACCAGTGAGTAGTGAGTGGTAACTTGTTAATTTACATCTAGGGTAAAATCTCAGATCCATAATGATTTGATATTTATCAAAGTCAAACTTAAAAAAAGCCAAATTGGATGAGCACTTATGCATCAATTGGTCACATTTGATTGCTACATTAAACCTTTTAAACTGACTTTTGAGGAAATTACATGTTTTCTGACCAGGGTCACAGACATCCCAAACTGAAATACTGTGCCCCGGTGACTACAAATGTCAGAGAAATATCTGAGCTGTGATTGGATGGAAAGATCAGAGGGTTAGAAAGCAGCTGGGTTAGGGTCCAGGATTTGCTGTCTCGAACTGGAATTGTGCAGTGGATTAGATTATGAGATTATATTTGCAAAACAAGGGCATTAGGCAAAATTGTTCCTATGGCCCCTATTCTTTGGAGTTTGTATTCTTCTCTGCCTTTTTTTCCTACAAAAACTTTCTCCCTTTTTCCTTGGGTAGCTTTTCTTATAGCACATGCTTGAGATAGCACAGATTTGAGATGCCAAAAATTTTACATACTGAGAGGAATTGATTGCCTTATCCATATTGTTTCCTGGATCATTTTCCCTCCAGAAGTATGTGTCAACCCGAAAGTTTTCTCTGTCAATCTGCAAAATATGGCAAGTGTAAGCTCTTTTTTTCCCTTTCTTTTTTTTTTAAATCATAAATTAGGCTTTGTGAAAGTGCTCAGTTGCCATGGTGATACCCACTAAATAAATGTAAAGGAACAGAATTTTCCCTTTTAACTACAGATTGTGTATTCATAATTCATCAAATATGCACTAGATTCATTGAGTTCTTGAGCATCAGAAATACCTGAAAACAACGTAAAATGTATCATCATTTCTCTCTTAAAAAGACAAGGACTAATGACAGGAAATATTTTGAGGTATAATAAGGAATGTATGTAAACAAATAAATAGTTTATTTGTGCATTTAAAGTTGTTAGACTATATATATGCCTTAATGTAGTGGTGAAAAAAGTATATAATGTATACTATCTTAAATACTTTCTTTTAATTCTAATTTTACATTTATGCCCATAATTCATATAGATAATATTTATTTTAGTTCTTCCTTTATATATATATATATATATATATATATATATATATATACTTTATCAGAAAATAAAAACAGAAAGGATTTTACTTCCCCTTTTAAAAGATAGCTGAATAGAAATCAAGATAATTTTAAAGGTGTATAGGAATTTAAGATGCTTTTCAACATTTTCTATAAATGTGTTTTATCTGTTAGAGCTAAAGACAGCATTGAAAGTACCCAATTACAGACTTGATTAGTAGCCTAAGCAAATTTTCTTTTCTTTTCATTAGAGACAATGTGAGTAAGTTAGTAAGCTAATAGTGCCCTGAACTTGTTTTAAGTATTTGATAAAGGAAACTCACTCTCAAGGAGTTGATGTTAACTCATAGCAACCTCATTGGACAACCCCTCTTTGGGTTGCTGAGTCTTTAAATCCCGGAGGGAGCAAAAAGCCTCATCTTCCTCCTTTGTAGTACCTAGTATGTTTGAATTGCCAACCTCGTGGTTAGCAGCTTAAAGGGTAGCCCATGGACCTACATGGGCTTGATCAAGTTGAGATTTTCTATTTCTCCATCTTCCTCTCCTAACTCCTGGCTCATTTTCATCTGTCCAGCATACCCCAATTGGAAATTATATCTCTTATAAATAAAAACAAACACCTCTATTCCTCTCCCCAAATAACCAAGAAGATACTTCTTATAATTTTGCTTCTCTTTTCATATAATGCCTCCCAAAACCAAAACACCAAAAGCACTGCCATGGAGTGATTCTGATTCACAATTCCGATATTGGGTTTCCAAGGGTTTGGTAACCTTTCTGGGAGAAGACAGGCTCATCTTTCTTCCTTTTGCTTGGCTGTCCAACACTTACATGACAATGCGATCAGAGCACCACCCTGTTTTTCTCAAAAGAGTTGTTTTTTAAAAATAAAAATCAACAGATCTTGAGGGTTTAATAGGATATTGTTATTGATTTAATTTCTTGAGATGAAGTGTGTAAATATAGACAGTTTATTCCTTAGAAACTTAAAAACCCCTTCCAGTTTCCTTATACATCAAACCTAAATAGTGGTTTGAGTAACTTAAAAAAGTGGAAGAAAAGTAAAATCAAAATGGACTTCATATGAATTGGAGTTTTTACTGACAAAAATTTCATCTTTTTAAAAAAAGTTGTTCACATAATCTTTTTACACCATCATGCTCTTATTCTCTCATCCTTTTTATTTGGCTTGTGTCTTTATTCATCTAAACTTCTCTGATGTCATGGACTTCATGTTACTAAACTTAGTGGGTTATTTTCAGCCATCATTATATATAATCCCTCGATGGTTGACACATTAGGGAATTTTTAACTTTTAAAAACTCTTGGACACTACCCTGGTTTTTCTCTTTGGCCATTTTTTTTTCAAAAACATTTTTGGCCCAAATTTTTTCTCTTACATCTAATGGAGCTTCTATTCTATGTGTTTTCTTACTCTATATATTCTTCCTAAAATATCTCACTGATTCCTGAAGATGTTCTTAGGTGCCCTTGTGTGGATTTTAATTAATATCAACCCTATGCCCCCCAAAACCAACCATTGCCTCGTCCTGTGTCACACTAACAGATCTTAGGTATTCTGCCTCTGATTATACCAAAAACATGATCTCCTTCTGAGTCAGTCCAGATAGACTAGAGGAACAGATTTCATAGACATGCATATGGATATAAGGAAAGGGTTTATATACAAAAGGAATGTGACACTAAGAAGGGATCCCAATCCAGACCAGTACAAAGTCATAAGTCCGATATTAACCCATATGCCTGAAATCAGTCTATAAAGTCTCCTTCCGACTCACGAAGTCACAGGTCAGTGGGTGCAGAATCCTGGCAGGGGTCTCCCCATGACTCCTTGCTTCCAGGGCTCAGGGTCCATCAACAGCATGCCGCTCCAGCTCCAGAGGTCTGGCTCCATCAGGGCAAAGCCGTGTGGTCTCTCCGCCAGTTCCTCCAGCTTCTCGAACCCTGCCATCATGTCTTTTCTGTGACTCACATCGCCTCTGAGACTAACTCCCAACAACTGGGGGAGATGGCTTCTCATCTTCACGAGGGAAATATCGTGAGATTTCCTAGAAGTCTCAGGAAAAAGCCATGCCCACAGAGGCCTCATTGGCTACTCAATGGCTATCTCCAGATTAACAGGCTAGACCTTCCCAAATACCCTAATCCTACATGCTATGGGTCGGTCATTTATTCTGCTGTCACTGGACCTTTCTGTTCCTCAAACATTCCCAAACTCTTTCCCAATTCAGAGACTTCCCAATTCTTAAGGTTAGTTCCTTTGCTTATTTCCTCTCTTCTCTTCACCTGGTTAAGGTCTACTCATCTATTAGGCTTCATCTTAAATTGTACTTTTCTGGGAAGTATTTTCTCATTTCCCAGATTAGATTGAGTTCCTTTTTTAGCTTCAACAATAGCTATCATTTGTGCATGCATGTGATCAACTATGGAGCATTTGTCTCTGTATTCATAGTTGCGAGTCAAGAGGTTAGCGTAGTGCTTGACAGGCGTTGACTCCGGTTGTTAACTGTCATTAGTTTGCCCGTCAACCTCTGACTTACAACAAACACATGAAAAGCAGAATGAAACCAGGCCTGCTTCTGCAACATTCCGCAATTGGTTTGGTGTTGGACCACTGTGGTGGAAACCAGATCCTCAATAAAAGTATTATGAAATGAAGGAGTCAGGAAATTGTCATACAATCACTAGTGATCATACTTTGTAATGAATAGTATGAATAAATATTCATGATACATATTATACAAAACATGAAACAGACAATCAGTATTTAGAATATAATCTGGATTTTTGTTTTTTAAATTTCATATTTTTAAAGGAGGTGAGTATTCTCCCCAGCCTCAGATTTCAACATTTTAAAATAAATTCTAAATTTTTAGAATTACAATACTTTTAGTTATTAGGATTATGGATGGCTTTTTATTATACTTCACTGAATTTTTTCCATTGAAACTTCATCATTTTTCTCATCAGAAAAAGGTAAAAGTTATTTTAAAAATCAATTATTCATATTGTATTCAGATGTGCACCTTTTTCATGTCTTCCATACTATTGCCTTTAGCTTCCTCAAGCCTTGGCAAAAGTCCTTTCAAAAAAAGATGACACAGCTTGCTTTGTAGAAAACACCTTTTTGCTTGATGAGCAACTGCATGGAAAGGATATACCCACTCTAAACTACAACGTTTGTGAATCATAGGGCACCGAGTTATAACACTGATCCAACTAGCAGAAGAATTAGTCAGGGTCATTGAACAAAGACAATTTGTTCAAATATATTCTGTAAACTGCTCACTGGCATATGAACAAAAATCCCTTATCTTTGGGAAATGTATGGCTTCTTTATTAGTGCAAGTTCTTTGAGAATAAAAGATACAGGTAACAAGCTGTGAAAGTCTTCAGCTGTTTCATTCTTTACAGTACAGTGCTTAAACATTGAAAAAGAAACCGTAATTTGCAAATTTACATTGACATTGTAATTTTTGCATATTTAATAAACCTTAGCTACTTTAACTGAAAAGTGGGAGTTTTCATGGAATGCTACCCTTTTCATTACTGCATACATCTTAGATTTAATTTGGCATGGGACGCATCAACCTTGGCTCTTGGAGACAAGGTTAAAATCTGCAGTGCATGAAAACGAGCTCTTCTAAACACTTTTTTTTTCATTTGCTACACATTCTGTGCTGGCTTTGGAGAGAACATAAAGAATGTGAATGATTCTTTTTCTTAGCTTGACAGAAAATTATTAGAGTAGATGCAAATATTTCCCTTTTTAGAACAGAGTAGATAGCATTTCTCTATACTTTACTCCCCTTGGCATGCCAACAAGGTAGGACTTGTGATGATATAAAGCAAAATAGCAATAGTAGTTTTATATGTTTTGCATAAAACTGTTGTTGTTTAATGTGGAGTCTTTTTATTATTTTGTTTTTCTGTAGGGGGTATACAGAAATTCATTGAAATCTCCTTTAAAGTATTTTTTAGCTTGATAACTACCTTTCGAATGCTATTTTGAAAAATGTCAAATGTTTATTAAAATAAACTTTTTGTTGAATTTACTGTATGGAGAAATCAGATTATTTAACTATTAGTCATGCTACTACCATCTCGTCCCCTGTATGGAGGAAAGATCGTTTATCTCTGCTTATAGGAATGTATGTGTATCAACCATTTACCATATGGAAGAAACCAAGTCATTTATCAAATGGGCATGTATTATTTTGTTGTTGTTGACTCTGTTAGATTGATGATTAAGAGAAAGGGAAATAACAGAGTTTTTTTTAACACACTTCACACGTACTGCAGTCCTTCTCCTAATGTGAACCACTCGTTTCTCTTGTTTGTATGGTGGAGTCAATTCCTAGTCCTATGCTCCCTTAATGTTTCCAGAGCTATACTCCTGGAAGCAGCGTGCCATCGCCTTTACCATTGGAGTGGCTGTTGCATTCCACCTGCCCACATTTTGGTTAGTATCCCAATGCTTCATCGCCATGTCGCAAGGGCTCTTTCCCAAATAAACGATTCTGCTGTCACTGATTCGATTATGACACATCGCAACCTGATAGGATGGATCGCAATTGCTTCTCAGGCTTTCTTAGACTGCAGATCGCCAGAGGAGCAGACAGCCTCATCTTTCGCTAGCCTTCTGGTGAGCAGCCTAATGTGGAACACAGCGCAGCATGGCATCAGCTTTACCTTTAATTTTGTGGTTGTTCGGGACTGTAGGGTTGCCACTGACTCAGAGTGCTGCCTGTGCCCTCTGCACAATTGTACAGAAGTTCGAAATCCATGAAGGTCTCATGTTATCCGTCACCTGGAAAGTATGACTTGAATGAAGTTACAAAACAGATGTAAAGGTTATGTAGTGAAGACTGCTTTCTTTGCAGATAATGCATGTGAGGTAGCGTGAAAAGGGAGTTTATTGACTCATGTAACTGGAAATGTTAGACACTGGTCGTACTTCAGGCAGAGTTATGCTGTGGGGTCAAACAAGGTCCTCAAGATTCACTCTTGTTTTACTTCTTACCGTTTTTCTTGTCTTTTCCTGTGTTTTGCCTTTATTTGGGGGCAGGTTGATGACCTTCCCACTTCTTTTAAGGACAAAAAGTTTCTTTTTTTCTAAAACTCTAATAGAGTGTTTAAACATAAAGAAGAATGTGACACTGGGTTGGAGAAGGGCTTGTCAACAACCTGCAATATATCGATGACAACCTTGTTTGCTGAAAGTAGGAGGACTTGGAGAACTTGCTGAAGAAGATCAAGGATTGCAGCCTTCAGACACAATACCATGTTCGACCTTCATTCGACTCCCAGAACTTTCTCTTGGCTGCTTTGCACTTGATCAAACCCCATCAGGCATGCCTTGCCCTCCTTGCCATCATTTTTAGGTCTCTTATTGTTCCCTTGTCCCTGGGTTTGTTGGCTCCCCTTCTCTCTTCTCCCCCCTCCTCTCCCATGTCTCCCCAGAACTGTTGGACCCATTTTCTACTCAGGATTGGTTATCCTGCCTATCCTATATGAATACACATAAGAAAAAGAATAAGAAAAGGTGAAAATAGGAAAAAAAACAAACCCCAAACCCAACCCTATAAATAATTCCAGGTCTGTCTGCTGGCCCTTCTGAATGTTTTCCCATCTAGTCTGTGAAGTGTCATGCCCTGCCCACTGATGCTGAGGTTGAGTTTCCAGATTCCTCCAGCACTTCGTTGTTTTGCTCCCCTTGCTGGTCTGCTTGCTCCCTTCATGTTTTGCTCTAGTGTGGTGGGGTCAGATAGGGCACAATTCCTAGTCTGTGTCTCCAGGGCTGTCCCCTGTATCCCTGGGAGTTAGAGAGGGTGCATCGCATCTCCTGGTGAGGCCAACTCCATGGTTCTCTCTGTGCATTGTCTGCTCTGAGTAGAAATGTCATCCTCAAGGCTTGTTGGGCCAGGTTTCAGTTCTCTCTTTCTCCCTCCCTCTTTCTCTCTCCTACTTTACTCCTGAGCAGACCTGCCACTCTCCCTCAAGCTGTACCTTCAGTGGTGTCCTCTGTCATGTATTCTTCTGGAGAGAGGGTCCACTTAGCTGGGGCTGGTGCCAGTTCCACAGACTGCCTAAAGTGATAGTGGGACAGGAAGAAAGTATAAAGAAATAATGGAAAGAACTAGGAGGCAAAAGACATTTATAGAGGTATACATATGGGCATGCATATATGTAAATACATTAATATATCATGATAGGGATATAGGTCTGTGTACATATATTTAAATGCTAAGTATTAAAGTAACAGATGAACATTGGGTCCCTACTCAAGTACTCACTCAATGCAAGAACATTTTGTTCTAATAGCTTAGCATTCTGTGATGTTTACCTTCTCGACCTGATCACTGAAGTCCAAATGAGTGCATAAGCAAATGTGGTAAAGAAAGCGGACTGAGCCCAGCTTGTTATTGACACAGTGACTGGGGTCATAAAAGCTTGACATGGGCTGAGCCCTGGTGGCGTATTGGTTAAGTGCAGGACTGTGGCCCATGTGCTTGGCGGTTTGAGTCCAGTAGTGACTCTCTGGGAGCAAGGCTGGGTAGCTCCCATGATCACCAGAGGGCAGTGATGCCCCCCCAAAACAAAACAAAACAACAAGTTTGACATTAAGCAGGCAGCCATCTATCAGGGACACAGCAATGCCCACATAGAAGAAGCACACCAGCCTATGTGATTATGAGGTGTCAACAGCTGTGTTAGTCTCAGTAGACTAGAGAAACAAATACACAGAAACCCATTTGTATATGAGTTTTATATAAAGGGCAAGTGTACATTCAGAAGCATTTCAACCCTGTGCTGCCCAAGCTCATAAGTCTAACATTAGCCTATATGTCTGACACCTGTCTACAAAGTCCTCCCCAATCTCACAAAATCTGTACAATGATACTGAATGCAGGAGGAAAGCTGAATCAGTGAACATGTAAGCATCTCAGCACTGACAGGGGTCTCCACACAGCTTCTTCAGCACCCAGGGCCACGTCATGGCAGGTCCACGTGGTAGGGGGTAGGTTGGAGAATAAGTGGGGGAAATGATGAACTGCTACAACTATCAACCTATAATCCTCTCCATACTCCCTGAGGTGGATGAACAACAGTAATATAGGAAAAGGGAGACAGTGGTTGGTGTAAAAGTGTGAAAATATTAATAATTTATCATTTATCAGGCATCCATTACGGTGGATGGGTGGGGGGAAAGGGAAAAAAGAGAAGCTAATAACAAGGGCTCAAACAGAAAGAAAACATTTTGAAAATGATGATTGCAGCATATGTACAAATGTGCTTGATACAATCGATGTTTGGATTTTTGTAAGAGCTGTAAAAGCTCACGATACAATTATTTATTGAAATTAAAAACAACAAAAGATTGAAGCCTTTAGTATGAAGTAAACTCAGTGTAAAGAAGACCGAATTCCTTACAACGGGACCAATAGGTTACATCATGGTAAGTGGAGAAAAGGCTGAAACGGTTGAGGGTTTTGTCCTGTTGAATCCATTATGAATGCTATGGAAGCAGCAGTCAGTACATCAAAAGGCATATTGCTTTGGGTAAGTTTGCTGCCCCAAACCTCTTTAGAGTGTTGAAAAGCACGGATGCAACTTTGAGGATTGAGGTGTGCCTGATCCATGCCATTCTGCGTTCAGTCACTTCATAGGCATGAGAACATTAGACATTGAATAGAAAAGACCCGAGAAGGATCCTTGCCTTCAAATTGTGGCTGGAGAAGAATATTGAAGTGTCATGAACTGCTAACAGAGCAAACACATCTTTGTTGAAAGAAGTACAGCCAGAGGGCTCCGTAGGGGCAAGGATGGAGAAATGTCATCTCACCTGCAGTGGGCATAGTGTCTGGAGAGACCAGTTCTTGGAGAAGGACATCCTGTTTAGTAAAGTAGAGGGGCAGCATCTAAGAGGAAGGCCCTTAAGGAAATAGATTGACACGATGTGTCTAGCAGCAATTGGGAGTATGTGGCAGGACCTGGGAATACCTCATTCTGCTGTGCATGGGATTGCTATGAGTCTAAAGTAACTCAAGGGCACTTAGCAACACAACAAGAAATCTCCATTATATGTCATTGAGGTTATGTTCCTTAAGCTCTGATTTCCCTAGAGGGTACATTTGCTCATACTTCAAGTAATTCACTTTGTCTAATAGCTGTGATGCTGTCATGAATGAGTCCGAGGTACACATAAGGTGTAGAACAAGGGGTGGGACCCACCAACCTGGGGTGGACGAACTGAGAATGGGAAGAGGTAAGATCTCTCTGATTGCTCTTATGTGAATACGGGGGATTTAACTAGACATAGAGGAAAATGATAGCTATCTGCTTAATTCAGTCAGGCATAATTTCTGTGTGTAGATGTCATAATTAATTCTTGAGTTGATCTTAGATGAAAAGGTGAAGGCCTTGGAAGACATCAGAATTTTTACATCATAGAGATCAAGAAGGCTGTTTTGCTTGATGTCCTGTATACCTATTATTGTGAAAAACCTGTTTAAAGAAGCCAGAGTGAAAGGTGCTTTTTGATTACATGAGGGTCTGTGTGGAATCTATGTTTTCCCCATATCTGTATAATAGAGTGTATATGAGTTTTGAGTGTAGGAACACAGAAAATGGCTATGCTGCCTCAAGAGCAAATGGAATAAATCTATGTGGCCTTTAATAAATACTCTGATGAATTAAAGGACATTGCCTTGTAGCTTTCCTTGAAGATGGTCCCTTTGAGATTTTACAGTTTCTTGGAATACCATGAGGGGTCTAAAACACATTTGAAAAATAGCCTGAACCTACATTGAGTCTTTTCAAGTGATTCTCACAAGCAACATTTCCCTTAATCCAACTCGATCCAAATTCTTTCCTGCTCTTCAAGTTTCTAGTCAACAAGAAGGTACAGGGGTTCTGACTGGCCTTAACCTTAGAGTTCATTCATTGGTATTTTACTCTGAGTCTGCTATGAAGGCTATATGAGGACTTCCTGATATAAATAAGGGATAGTTTGTGGTACACATATTTGGCGTTCAGCAGGTATGACAATATTGGACTGCTGCCATGATGGGAATAATTGGGTTCTCCCTTTTGTCCACACTAATTTCACAATGAAAATTTTGCTAGTATTGGTGGTAGGGAAATATATGCTACTCAATGAAGAGATATCTGCATCATTTTGAAAACAACATGCTGAATTTACATGTTTTTGTTTTAATTTCTTGGCTATACTATGCATAGATTATAATGCATATATTAGGCAGCTTGGTTGTTAAGAAAGACAGTACAACTAGGTCTGCTCTTCAGGTCCTACCTGAGGTGCTGGTGGTGCTCAGCCCCTGTGGTCCCTGGTCCTCACCTGGGCTGGGCACCTCTGCACCCGCAGCTCTCGTGGTGGTGTCCTGGGTGCTGTGTCTCGGTTTGTTTTCCTAAGCGGAGGCGGCGGATTGCTCCCTGCTGCACGGCGGAGGGCAGAGGGCCCTGATGGCAGTCGGTATGGTGATCCAGGTGGGCTCCTGGCTCGGAGCTCAGACCAGGTTCCTTCCCACTTATCATCTACCCAGTGTTCCGCAGTGGCGAGGTCTGTGGGAACCCGTGTGGCTCCTGAGTTGGGCAGCGGGTCACCCGCACAGGCAGTCTTTACCACTACCTGGAGAGCTCCTGACCCCCCACGCACTGGCACACTCCAGACACCTAGACACTCCTCAGTGGGCCCTGGCACTCAGGCAGTGAGGGGATCAGGGCAGACCCCGCCTACAGACTGGTCCCCATGCCAACCTGGGCACTTCCTATAGTATTTGCACAATGAAGCCTGTTACTCTTAAAAAAGAAAAGAAAAACAATACAATAAAATATTTAAGGTTGTTTGTTTCAGAAATAGCTTTTAGAAACAAGTCTACCTTCAAACGGTTTTTAATTTTGCCTCTGCCAGAAAATTTTGTTTCTCAAACAAGAAAGTGAACATTTTCCTTCAGCAAATTGGAATGAGGGAAATCAGTGAAGGGATTAGACTCAGGAAAAGAAAAGAAAATGTCAGCTATAGATATGATAGGTCCTCCCCTCCATCTGGTAGTATCGGTGGTGTAAATAAGAAATTGTTGAGCTGGTTAATTTAATTGAAATCAGATTATGCTGTCTTTCCTACTGACTAGGGTCTATTTCAAGTTCTCATTACCATAGGCACAAAATGTATTGAAGAAAGTAAATAGGTCAACGAACTTCAAGTGCAATTAAGTTCTCATGTGTAGGGCAATAACTTTGGCCCATGTCTTCTAAACTTTTAAAATTACCCCAGTGAACCAACAGCAACTTTTAATGAGACATGAGCCAGGAACACACAGATTCTGTAAGACAGAAAATCAGATAGCTATGGCAAAATTGTTGCTCTGCTACACATAGGTTTACTCCATTTGCTCTTAATGAAGCATGGCCACTTTCTGTGTTCCTGCATTTAATTCCACTTTCTGTATGTGCTGATTTCACCTTCTCAGGGATAAAGAGGCACATACATTTCAAAGAGATGAATCAATAAAAGAAGAGGAACATCTTTCTGTTACAAGATTGAAAAACAAAGAGAAAATAAGCAAGTGATATTACAGTGGAAAAACAGTGAATTAGGAATCACAAATTTGGGTTAATCTAACCTTTGTTTTACTAGTTATGAGCCATAAGCCCTTGGGTGAATTATGAGACCTCTATTATTTGTATTTCCATTCTTAATAAAATTAAAGAGGTGAGTTAGGTAATACACTCTGCTATAAATAATTATTTTTGATTTAAACAAATAACTTTAGAAATTCATCTCAACAATCAGGACTCTTTGTACTAATATTCTTATTTGAAAACCACAATATCAATTTTTTGATGAAGTGGTAAGCAGGAAAATTTGAATTTTAGGGCACAAGGGTTTGGACCATGTGGAAGGAGGCTGCAATTCTAGGAAAATGATATTGAAACTCACTATTTGCTACCAGCTTTGTTTTTGCGTTCTGGGGTGCTTTTCATGATTTAACCCCCAATTTATGAAATTGAAAATTAGAAGCTGAATTGACTTCATCCGTCCTCCTCCTCTACCTTATTTTGGTTTATTTGAACTCTCCTTTTCCTTCTATATTGGGAGAACTACTAATAATAGCCGTTTTTGAGAAATGTTTTTTAAAAAGCAAAACACCTTAATCCTCACAAAGAGATTTTAGAGACGCCGTGGATGCATTGCCCAATAATCAAGATAAGCATAGGCTTAATTTTGATTACTTACTAATCTGTAGAGAACACGTTCACGTTTTTTCCACAACAGCTTTCATCACTGAAAGTACTGAAGTTAAGTGCAGGCACCCAGAGAGGTATGATTTCATACGCGGTATGAATCACTAGTCCATATGACAGTCTGTTAACGAGTTTGGCAGAGATCATGGGTGTAAGAGAGAAATGATTTGGGGAGAGTTTACATTTCAAGGGTTTCCAGATTTTATCGACTTTCTGTCTTGGAACTTGTTGCCCTGAGTTGTTAATGAGTCATCCCTGGCTCATGCTAGCCTGTTCTATGCTACCTTTGTCATGGCTAGTTTGAGTCCATTGTCGTAGCAATTGTTTGAATTGATCTACTGAAGGATTTTCCTTGTTTGGGTTCACCTCTACTTGACCAAACATAATGTCCTTTCTTAGCGTTGATCTTTCTTGCTTGTGAATCCTAGGTAAGTGAATGGAAGTGTGACCAACCTTGTTTCTAAGAAGTGTTCTGGATGTATTTCTTCCAAGATTGATTTGCTTGTACTTCTGGTAGTCTATAGTATATTCAATAATCATCACTAACATGACAATTTTAATGCATCAACATTTTAAAAAGTTTCTTCCAAGAATTTGTTGCTGATGAAAATGGGGAAAATAAAAACCTCAAAGCACCGTGCTTGGAAATTTTATAAAAGGCTGCTGTGGGTCAGAATCACCAATGGTGATTAGAATGCAGAATTTAGAAACAGAAATTGGAAATATGGTCTTGGTAATAGAAATGAAGGTAGAGGTCACATGATAGAATTTTGCAAGACCAACAACTTCATCGTAAATATCTTTTCTATTTTTATAAATGCCTTTTCAATAAGACAAATGGCAACTATAAACATGACTTCTTCAGATGGAATACACAGAAATGAAATTGACTATATTGGCGTGAGAGACCACCACCTGCTCATATGTAAGTTTAGGTTGAGGATGAAGAAAATGAAAACAAGTCAATAATAGTGAAAATACGATCTTGGGTGTATTTAATCTGAGTTTTGAGAACATCGCAAGAATATATTGGACTCAATGAAACCACTAAACACTAATTACAGTAGACCCAATGAGCTGCAAGATGACATCAAGAACATCATATACACAGAAAGCAAAGGATCATTAATATGGTGGAAAGAAAAAAAATCAAAGTCTATATCAGAAGAGACTCTGAAACACACTTTTGGTCATAGAGTAGATTGAGTTATCAAGGATTTCATCTTGCTTGGATCCAAAAGTAATGTTTGTGGAAGCAGTAGTCAAACAATCAAATGACACCGTGCAGTTGGAAAATGTAGTGCACACATTTTGAAGTGAAAGTATAATACTTTGAGGACTAAGCCATCATATTTTTGATCCTTTAAAATGCATATGACTGGGGCTGAGCCCCGGTGGTGTAATGGTTATGCGCGGGACTGCGGCCCACTGGGATGGAGGTTCAATTCCAGCAGTGGGGCTGGGCCTCCTACTCCCACCACCAGAGAGCAGTGATGCCGCCCCCCAAAACAAAACAAAACAAAAAAACAAACAAAAAATGCATATGACTGAATAAAGAAGACCGAAGAAGGACAATGCATCTGAATTATGGTGCTTGAAAATAATATTGCATGTACTATCGACTGACAAAGAACAAACAAATATGTCTTGGAAGAAGTATAGCCAGAATGTTTCATAGGAGCTAGGATGGCGAGACTTCATCTCATGTACTTTGGACATATTATTAGAAGAGACTAATCTCTGGAAAGGGACATCATCCTTGCTCAACTATATGGGCAGCGAAAAAGGGAAAGGTCCTTGAAAAAGAAGAATTGGCACAGTGATTATAATAATATATTCAAACATTGAGGATGGTTTAGGACCGGGTGATGTTTCATTCTGTTGTACATAGGCTTGTTGTAAGTTGGAAGCATCAGGTCAACATTAAATGAGTCTGCATTGCTTGACAGCAACTGGTTTGATTTTGGATTAAGATGAGAGGTTTCATTGAGTTAAATATGGTAAATACAGGACCACAGGTATGTTGAATGCTGTGATTGCTGTTTTATTGTATTTTTCTAAATAATTTGAAAAATATAGTTATATCTTTTCTGTAGGAGGAGAAAAGAGAACATTACTTCCTGCCTAAAAGTCATCTGAAAAGGAATATGCCCCAGGGAAGGGGCAGAGAGCATAGTTTTCAGAGGGGTCCAAACGGTGAGCCATTTTTGAAAGGGTATCAATGATCATGGAGATGAAATTGGATTCCTTAAACGCAGGGAACACACCATTACTACTTGCTCTGGCATAGTCCTACAGGGTTCAGAATTCAAGAAGCACTAGAAGAGCCCATTTTATTTCTGCCTGATTTCTACTTTATTGCCACGACTTTATGCCATGCTTTATGCCCTCCAACACTTGACGTGACACAGTATTTTGGTTCCTGAGTTTAGGATTTTGAATAGGCCAAAGAGATGGAAGATATGAAGTTCTAAGAGTTGACTAAAGAAATAGAGTCTCAAAATAAGTATCATTTTTTGTAGGGAGAATATTCACTTGGGTTAGCTGAAGAAATCTATATTCCATGCCTTAGGATAATTACACTAATATTGCTGAGTCCAGATGAGGGGATGCCAGATCCTGCTGTGGCATGTTGAGTTGGTCAGCCTTCAGTGTGAACTGTAGGTGGCAATGTTGCTGCTTTAAAACCAGTCTCTGAGGTCCCCAGTTCCTTTTCCTCCTGACAGTACCTACACAACACATTAAACACCTGATTTGTATTTTGTCTTACAAATTTTAACTGATTTATTCTACAAGTCTATGAGAATGGTGTGTTGTTATATCCCCAATTTTAAAAATTCAGAAACTTTCAAGAGATCTTAGAGAATTTGCTCAAGGTGAGAGGCAGAACAGGAATTCAAACCTAAATTGGCTGACTCCCAGAATCAGTGTTCCTAATTAATATACTTTGTATATTCTGGTGGAATCCTTTTAGGGCTCTGGAAAACCCAGACACACAGGAAAAAATGTGACGATAACTTTCTGTGCCCTCCAAGTTGGGAACAATGCATGTACAAGTACTTTGTGGTAGCAGACAAGTTAGGTGTCTTGTCATGTGGTCCCCTCTATATAACATCTTTCCGTACTTCTTCAGATTCAGAAGGGACTTTTTAAATCCCGATCACATAGTTCAGCCTGATTGATGTCTCCACATGTATATTTCTAAATATCCAATTTGGCTATGAACAACAGCACCGATCCAATAGCTCTTTCTGTCCATTTGATTCAGCTCTTCCACCATTTCTAGGAAGTCAGCAGTACCCACAGGTAATTTTTATTGGGATTCTCCCATGTTTTATAATCCAGATGGCAGTGATTGCACTTGTAACACAAGTTGGTTGTAGAAAACTAAGAAAGCAAGCGTGTTGACAAGAGTGAATAGTCTGTCGATGAGCACAGTGATCTAAGAGCAGTGGGATAAAGTATCGAGTAATTATCTCTTATGTTGACATTGTTGGCTCCCAGCTCATGGCAATCTTGCAGGAAATAGTAGAACTGCCTTACAGGGTTTCCAAGTTGGTGAAGGAGATCACACTCACTCAATTACTGCCATCAAGCAAGTTCCAACTCACAGCAGCCCTACTGACAGGGGAGAACTGCCCCTTGGATTTTTAAGCCTTTCACATTTTGAGAAGAAGCCTCATCTTTCTCCCACAGACGCGGCACTGGTTTAGAACCACTGATCTGTGGTTAGCAGCCCAATGAGAAGCCACTGTACCACAGAGCTCTTAAAGAGTTTGAACTACCAACCATTTGGTTAACCGCTGAATGTTTAACCAATTGCATCACCAGGGCCCCTCCTTGTCACTCTTTCTTTTTTAGCACCTTGCTCCATACCTACTGGTTCTCAATTTCTTCTGCTCTTTCCCTCAGAGATGCCTCACAACAAGGAATATTTTAATGCTTCCCCACTTATATTTGAATTTTATTGTAGACCCTATTCACAAACCCATTCTGGACTCTACTCCTGCTGCCTTAGATTTGGAGTCCCAACTTGGACCCGTGTTTTCAGATGCTGAAGCAAAAGCTTATTATGAGGGTGACTACAGAGTTGACCTGATGCCTGCTACATTGATTCTTTTCAATAAAACAGCGCTTGCTTGGGTTTTATGCTAGAGCCCCTCTAACCTGTGGAAGGAGTAATTCAGGACCTTTCCTCTACTTTGGTGGCTCATGTGCTCTTTGGGAAAAATAGTGGTGCTCTGTCTTTGCTAGATGCATCAGTCTAGGTGTGGCAACTAATCAACATTTCTATTTACTCTGTCATGCCTGCTCCTCATCTGTATTCTTCATTTCTGATTAGCACACGATCTCCTCAGGCACATATGCTGGGGATTTCTTGACTGTCACTTTTTGCTTGAGGATATGAACTTAATTTTAGAGTTTGCCTTCTTGTTATCCATGAAATCTCACTGTTCTCCCACATTACATTGCTGTATCAGTTAAAGTGTACTTTGTTTTTATCTGAGCTTCCATAACAGTCTTCGAACTTGTTTCCCTGACTCTACTCCAATTGCTGCCATTCAAGCCATCATGTCACTGTGAGTTAGACATCGGGCTTATAAATATAAGATGAATGGTTCAAACCCACCAGCCACTCTAAAGAGAAAGATGAGATGGTCTGCTTCCATAAATACTTACAGTCTCAGGAACACAATATAGAATCAGCACTGGAATTTGGAATTCAATTGATAACAGCAGGATTTAATGATGCTAACAACTTCCTATTTAAAACCCTTTATGTCCCCATAGTTTTCAGGATGAAGTTAAAATGTTATAGTGAAGTACACAATGCCTGTTAAGATCTACTTCTTCTTACTCGTCCAGTTCTCTATGCAGCTGTGCTTTCAGGTGAACTATTTGTCAACCATCCAACCACTTGTTGTCTCTTGAATTTCTTGGTCTGTTTAAAAATCCACACATGCTTTCCTTTTAATGATTTCTATCCTCCTATTTCATTGTCTTCGAATCTTCCTTAAAGATTCAATCCAAGTGTCAGCATTTAAACTGTTTGTGATTTTGTTTTTAACTTGGCTGTCTTCTCCACCAAGAAGCACTGGCGGCAGAGAGGTCACAAGTCAGGCAGCCAACTGGATGATCAGCTGCTTGAAGCCACTAAGTGCTCTACAGGAGAAAATCAAGGCATTCTATGAATTAACAAGCTTGTAAACTCATGGGGGCAGGTCTACCCTGTCTTATCAGGTCAGCATAAGTCAGCATTGACTCAAAGGCAGGGAGTTTGGTTGGGGGATTGGTCTTCCCTACCAACTGTCTCTCTGCCGAAAGATTAGTTTTATGCTGCAGAAGCTTTGTTTCCCTCCTGCTGATGCAATTTCCAGTTTTGATAGTGGTCGGCTGCCTGAGTAGGAACATAATTATTTTTGGTTTTGTGAGTAGCTGCACTCTTAAGCCACTGCTCCAATCTGACACATCATCTTCAAAAGCAGGGACATTTAAAACAGTTTGGATACTAATTAGAAGAACTACTTTGTATTTAATGAAATAATTTATGATGGATGATTCCCTAAGGTGGGCTTCATTGACCTACTGCTAACAGCCAATCTATCTTCTTGCCTTACCAGTCTTGGTCCACAGAAAGCCAGTTAACTGGAAGCTTTGACTGTCTCTCACCCAGCTGTCTTTCAGTTGCTTCTGACTCAGAGCAATCCTCAAGGGTTTCCAAGACTGATAAAAGCAGATGGTCACGTCTTTCTTCTGTGGAACTGCTGGTGAGTTTGCACAGCTGTCAGGGTGAGCAAATGAGCTCTTACTACCCCCAAACTTACTTGCACTTCAAATGGTGGAAGCCCAAGCTCTGTCCTTGAGTCTCTGCTGACTTATAGGAACCTGAGAGAACAAGCTAGAACTGTCCCGGTTAGTTTTCCAACTGTAAGTCTTGACATGGCTAGAGAGTCCCACGTTTCTCTGGAGGACGCCCTAGAACTGCGTGTGGTCTCAGACTGCTGATCTTGCAGCTAGCAGCCCAACGTGGACCCACCAGGCCACCCGGGTTTCTGTTGCTAGCAGTTGGTATTGTTCAAATAGCATTTTTCCTATTCTATTTTCTCTGGCTACATTTCCATGGCACTAAATTCTATTTTCATTGAAGTTCATGGCGCATCATTCCTTTTGAAAGAGGTTTCTTCAAAAGATTAACTTAGTCTGCCTTTTTACTGCTAGCCTTCATCAATGCCTAGGCTAACATCCCTTGATGGAACGCTTTCTGTAGCAAAACACAAACTGAAGCTGAACATGTTTTTGGTTTTGTGAAGGACAGTGGCAAGGAACCCATCTTTGAAGTCATGGTGCCTGACTTTATCCAAAATCTTCCTGCATTCTTGGATGCTGTATCTGAATTGTTTACATTTTAGTTTTACCTTGCTAAAGTGAACTACACATATTACATAATTTACAGGTTTGTTGTGAGGTTTATATCAGTGCCCAGCACACAGTAAAGCCAGGTTAAATGCGAACTAATGTTGTGAAATTTTAAGGATTTTGCTTTTGGAAGGTGCATTTAAAAAATGGTAAAGGTTTTCTTATAGATTGTGTTATTAGTAACCTTGAGGGAAGAGAGTTTACATTTTTTGAAGTATAATATCTCTACCTTTTGAATTTTAATACCATAGAAAATTATTATTTGAATAAACCCTGAAGATTTCTTTTGCATTTTTGGCCTATTAATATTACTGAGGAGGGTTTTGCCATGTTCATCAAGTGATGGTTCTTGACAGAAAATCAATGATTTGCTATTAGAGTTTATCAGGAACAGGGTGTTCAGAAGAGAATAAGAGTTTTAACTGCTTACGTAGACATCTCACCAAATTTCAATTGAGAAAACTTGAGCCAAAGTGAGGAAGGAGAAAAATTTCTGAACATAGAAGATTTCTTTTTGAGAAACATGTAGCAGTTTAATTAACCTCCACTGCAAGCTCCTCCCACAGCCCTTGCCAAGAGTACTGTGAGACGTCACACATAAAATTGCCTGTGCTATGATTTTTTATGAAGAAGATTCTACATTATTTGCCTATAATAGCATCCGTGCATATTAAACACTGGTTATCAATGATTAATGGGCAGCATGCTTGAACAATGCTTTCCTGTTTGAGCTAATGAACTAAGTAGTTTATTTCATGCTTCATTTCTACAAATAAATGACTGCAATACATAATGTGATAATTCCTGGTTTCTTTCAAATGCCTTTTCTTGTCTGTAATAAACACAAGGACTTAAAAATCATATTTAGGCAGGTATTGCAATAATATATTTTTGCATTTTGTATAAGTTATGAAATATTGCTGAATTAAAAATGCTTGCATCAAAAGTAAATAGAGTTGCTAAAATTGAATGACACCTTAAAAGGATATTATAAGAAACTTTTTAAAAAACCCATATTAGGCTTTCCTCTTGTATTTATTTAAATTAACCTTTTGCATAGCACTGCAGTTTTTATATTCATTTATACAATCTTGTGTACAATAATGATTCTTTCCTTAATTAGTTTCATGTGTCTAATATTCAGAGCCTGTGATTATCTTTCACAGGTATTTGTATCACTTTCTATGTTGAACAAGAACAACATGTACGATATTATCTTCAGACCACTTAATATTTTATTCCTCTTCTTATTTTAACAGTGTCTGAGTTGTCCAAACAGCCAATGGTTAGCTACCAACCTGAAGGTGGATGGTTTGAATCCACCCAGAGGTGTGTTGGAAGAAAGTCTGGCGATCTACTTCTGAGACTCAGTGCATCACTGAAAGACCTGGGGTCTCCAGGAATCAGAATTGACTTGATAGCAGCCCATTTTATTTTTTTAGTTTCTTGTCCCTATAAAGCTAAAATATGGAGTTAGTTCTTTTCTGGCCTTTTTTATGTAAATTGTACAGTACCCATGAGTTCTTTGATCTTTCTTAAGTACTAAGAGTTTTAATAGCCACAAGATATCACAAAATAGTGTATCAATTTGATAATAGAAATTTGTGCTCCTATAATAATCAAATATCTAAACTGGCTTTACAGTTAACGTTCCTCACAGGTACCATTTCAAATCCTCTTCTCTCATCTTTCAAACCCCCTTTGTACCCTTCAAGGAGTGAGAAGGCTGATGAGAAGGAAGCATATTTTCTAGTGCTCTTGATTGGCTATGTTTTTTTTTCCTCATAAGGTGTTTAAAATGGTCTGTTTTGTGTGGGTAAGAGGGATCTCTCACATAAGAAAATATCTTTAATAAGAATCTGAACCTGATGGGAATTCATAGCAACCTCATAGTCCAGGATAGAACCATCCTCTATGGTTTCCCAGGTTATATAGCCCCTACAGTAGCAGACTACCATATCTCTCTCCTGCTGAACGGCTGATGTGTGTTAACCAGGGATCTTTTGGTCAGCAGCTGAGTGCTTCACCCCTTTTCCATGAGGGTTTTAAAAATAAAAATATGCATATAATAGCTGCACAGTCAAACTCTTCCTTTTTAGCCTTAAGGAATACATGAATACATTCAGTTTCTTTTGGTTGATCTCTTTGTCCCCATTAGGTGGTTCTTTTGTACAGTCTCATATGAATGAAATAGGAGGGACATCATAACGCATTCTCTAGTTATGCAAGACATTTCTAATTCCTTCTTTGTGTTACCAGAACAGCTAGTCAGAGTAAATCATGCTTCTGGTTTGGGAGAAATAAGTAGATTCTAGATCACTAGATCTACCAATTGCAGGAGACATATTAAATACTCTTGGTTACCCCAGGGGACCCCTTTCCATGAGTTGGAAGTCCATGTCCACCTTGTATGAAGGTGAATTTACATTACAAAATCAGCTCTTTTTTGAGAAGCCCTCTCTTCCCTGCCTTCAAATGGTAAATTCTTTTCTACCTTAAAAAAAAGAAGGATGTTGGTCAACAAACAGACCTGGACTACCGTATTTTTTAGATTATAAGACACATGCAGTTTTTAGAGCAGGAAAAGAAGAAAAAAATTCTGAACCAAATAGTACCAGTATACAAAAATATTTATTAAAATAAAGCAAAATATGGGGCTGAGCCCTAATGGCATAAGTGGTTGAGTGAGGGACTGCGGCCCGCGGGCTTGGAGGTTCAAATCCAGCGGCAGCTCTCAGGAGCAGCACTGTGGCTCCCACAAATACCAGAGGACAGTGATACCCACACAAAAAAGCAAAATATGGTAATATTTAACAGCATAAAGTCAACAGTGGTGTTAAGAATCATCATCACTTTCATTAACAAATGAGGGAAGGCATGTGATGTGCCGATCATGTGATCTGACTGACATTGAGACTCCAGGAGGTAGAACTTCCCCCAAACACCCAACATTCCACAGCATGCAGACAGCCTCGGACAGTAAGTGGGCACATGGGATCATGAACAAATGTTCTGGACTACCTCACCTTCAACATCTCTTGTTCACACAGGCTGGTGTGCTTCTGCCATGTGGCTTTGTTGCAGAGACAATAATAAGCACAAAAACAAGACAAAGCCAAACAAAACAACAAAGGAATACAAAACAAACTGAAAACAACAGCAAAACCAAGGATCAAAAAATAAAATCCTATATAAATACCATATTTGTCAGGACATATGATGCACTTTTTCCCCCCAAAGTGAGGGGAAAGTGAGGTGCATCTTATGGTCCAAAGGTATGTTTGAATGGCTATCACTTGTGTGACTTTTTACCATACCAAATAGATTAAATATCTGCTAATCAGAAAAACAAGAGAACATCTGGACAATTGGTTTGTGCATACCTCTAAAGATAACTTCATGCCATTTTCCCTCTTCTCCAACTATACAACCAAAGACATACTTAATATAAAACATTTCTAGCATTGGTGACTCATTTACTTGCTGGAAAGAGAGACAGCTAAATTATATGAATGTATCTTATCTTTGTTGTTATTATTCCACATTTTAATTAATTTCATAATTGGTTATTTAAAAATTAATCAATACCAGGTCTCTAGGTGCTTGTTTTTGACTGACCGCAACCCTGTTGGGAGAAAGGGATCACTGGGGAATTATGGCTTTCCTACTAGAATTAAAATAATTGATTCAGCAACCAATGAAAAGTCATTTCTGATTAATAAATTTTTTTGTGGTAAACAATAATTCCCCAAGGCAGAGTATTTTCAAAATATCCTATATGAAGGGCTGTTACCAATCGAGCTTTAAAACATTTGCAATTCCATTTAGGAGAAAACTGCAGATTTCTTTCCATACCATAGGGTTGGATTAGGTCTTTGGTTTTTGTGTTCATAAATTTACATCTCACTGGCTTTGCTAGTTCATTTTCCAAAAAGGTATTCATTTATGTTGGTTACCATAGAAACCAGAGTGCTCCATTTATGTAGTTCTTTGCACATATTTTCTCCCTTTTCTAGCTTTTCAAGTCTGCTAAATTGCTTTATGTGACATTTTAAATATAATAACCTTTGTTTGCTTAGGTCTTTCATGAAACAAAGCTTCATAACTTCAAATGTATTATTTTATATTAATCTAAATCATAATTTTGACTTGTGAATTTTGCTGAAAAATGACTGACTGAATGAAACAGAATGTTTCTAAATAAAGCAGCACTTACACACTTTAGAGATGAAATTGAGTAGGAAAATCAAGACATCAGTAGACTTCTTTAGAAAGCTCTAAGTATTGCTTTGCTAAACCATAAAGAAAAATTTTAAAATAATTTGCATATTCAAAGAGTGAATGTTTTGGCAGTTATTACAATCAGTTACTTGGGATGTAGCTTTGGATTACTATGGTTACCCTGATTTGTGCTAGATTCCAGGGGCTGCAGGCTTGGAAGATAAAGTCATCCTCTTTAAGGTGTTTCCAAACTAGTTTGAATGTATAGACTAAAGGCACCATAGCAGCTGTGGCAATTCAGTCATCATAAGTCAAATCATTTGAGAAAAATGAAAAAAAATGTGTGTTTAATTTTGCACTGATGAAATGATTGGGAACCGCTCTGTCCCTTCTATAGGATTTGTTACCAGCAGTACCATCTAAAAGATATCTTCCCCATCACCTTTAGTTCTTCTCTCATCAATCTGGGTTCCAGGTTGTTTTCCTTTTTGGATAACTCTCCCAGTAGTCTTAAGTGTATGTGGCATATAAAGTTGTGATATAAGTCCTGAAATTAAGATTCACTATTATGTGTTACATGAGCAGAGCATCTGAAACAAGGAAGGCCTCAACTAGCCTTACTAGCAGACCCTATCACACCTTATGGCCATAGACCAGGCCCTTTCACCAAATAACCCTCCTTATATGTAGATCAGGAATCTTACCAAAATCTACACTGCCAATGAGTCAATTCCTACTTGCACAGACCCTACAAAACAGTGTAGAATTACACTTGTGGGTTTCTGAAGCTATAAATCTTTATAGCTTGTGTGTTTAAACTCTTGACCTTGTTGTTAGTAACCCAACATGTAATCCTCCTTGGAGCGGCCATAGCCTCTACTTTCTTCTAAGTATCAGACATCTTAGTTCCCTACCAATCTATAGGATCACCTCAACAAGCCACTCACATCATGCTGTGGGAACCAAGAAACAGCTCATCTTCTGACTACAATCTGCCTCCCACTACTCCTTCAGAGTCACTGTGATCTTGAGTATAACAACTCTGTGGACCGTTATGGCATGGTATCTTCTTTTATTGGGCTAGGAATATGTGAGGCCACTAACTGCTGTTAATAATCTAAATTAATGATTGGAACTTGGAATGTATGAAGTATGAGTCTAGGAAAATTGAAATTGTAAAATATGAAGTGGAATGCCTAAAAATCAGCATTGTAGCCCTCCTGACAGCAGGGGTCTAATGGATACTGATGGGCTTAGACTCACCACTCTATTCTCCCCCTCATTCCCATTGATATGCTTTTTGTTTGTTTGTTTGTGGTCTTGGATATCTGATACTTGATCCCACTGACACTTCACAATAACACAGCCTGGTGTGTTTCTTCCTTGTGAGCTTTGTTGCTTCTCAGTTAGATGGTCACTTACTTATCTTCAAACTTGTAATACCTCAAATGCTATATTTTTGATAGCCAGAGACCATCATCTTTCTTTACCACATTTACTTATGTACTCATTTTGTCATCAGTGATCATGTTAGGGAAGGTGAACATCACAGAGTGCCATGTTAGTAGAACAAATTGTTCTTGTGTTGATGAAGACAACATATGTACAGATGTGTTTGACACAATGTATATATATGGATTGTGATAAGAGTTGTAAGGACCCCTCATAAAATAAAATTCCAAAAAAAAAAAAAAGCATTGCAGGAATTAATAAGCCAATATAGACTGGTTGATTTTGATTCAGAAAATCATGTGTTTTACTATGTTGGAATGAAACAACCAAGAGGAATGGTTTTGCATTCATCATCATAAAGAACATTTCAATATTTATCTTGAAACACACTGCAGTCTTTGACTGGATTATATCTATCCTCCTTCATGAAAATCCAATACAACTAGTATACAAATTCATGTACCAACCATTAAAGCTATTGGTGAAGATAATGAAGAATTCTACCAACATCATTAGTCTGAAATTGACTAAGAATGCAGTCAAGAGACATTTTTGATTAATAATCAAAATTGTTAATTATTGGGATGCAAAAGTTGGAAACAAAAGTGAAGGAAAAATACTTGGAAGACAATGCCTTGGGGATAAACAAAGCTGGAGATTGCATGGCATACTTGTTCAAACCTTTGCTATGACTTGTTCATAGCAAATACTTTTTTACAACAACATAAAAGGTGACTATGCATGTGAACGCCTCTGTATGGAATATACATATTCACATTTTCTATGGAAAGACACTAAAGAGAAGCTTAATATTAGCAACTGAAAACAAGCCAGGGATTCACTGTGCATTAGATCATCAATTGTCATATGTAAGTTCAGGTTGAAGCTGAAGAAAATTAAAATAAGTCTCAGAGACTCAAAATATGACCCTGAGCCTATCCCTCCTGGATTTTGAGAATATTTCAAGAACAGACATGAGGCACTGAGCACTTATAAACAGAAGATATAATGAGCTGTGGGAGGATGTCAAGAACATCATCCATGAAGAAAGTTAAAGGTCATGAAAAAGACAAGATGAAAGAAAGGATCCAAATGGATGCCAGAAGAGATTCTGAAACTTGCTCTAAATCCTAGAGTAGCTAAGGCAAATGGAATGAATTCTGAATTCCAAGACCTGAATTGAAAATTTCAAAGAGCAGTTAAAAAAAGATAAAGCAAATATTACAATGAAATGTGCAAAGATTTAGAGTTAGGAAACCAAAGATGAAGAACACTCTCAGTCTATTTTTAATTTTAATTTTATTTTACATCTCCTATCACAAGTCATACATATACCCATTTTGTCAAACACATCTTTATAAATGTTGTCATCGTATTTTTAAAACATTTTATTTCTACTTGTGTCCCTGCCATCAGCTCCTCCTTTTACACCCCCTTCCTCCCCCAACCTCCCTTCCTCCCCCATGCCCCATTGGTAATTTAGAAATTATTCTTTTTTCATGTTCTGCAGTGATACTAGGAGGGTAAGGATAGGGGGCAGAGTAAGGGAGAACCTATCACAACGATCAGTGTATGGTGTCCATCCCAGGGGGATGGAGAGCAGAAATGTGGGTGAAATGATGCAGCAATTGGTGTAAAAATCTCAAGATATATATTTTTTTGGCATCACTGCTCTCCGGTGGTGGGAGTAGGAGGCCCAGCCCCACTGCTGGAATTGAACCTCCGTCCCAGTGGGTCGCAGTCCCGCACACAACCACTACGTCACCAGGGTTCAGCCTCAAGATATTTTAAATGGGAAGAATTCAAGAAAAAAATCAAGTTCAAACCTTGAGTTGTAGTAATGAAGATCTACAGGAAAAATATTGAATAATTCAGGAAACACCCAAAGAAGATGAAAATAATTTCAAGTGTAATTGTAACAAAAAGAACAAGTCAACAATGAACCACTTTTGGAGGCAGCTTATGAACCAGAACCAATGGTGCCGAGGGAAGGAATTTGCGCTGTCCTGAAAGCCTTCACCAAAACTACAGTTCCAGGAATATTTGGAATACCAAGTTTATTGTCCCACTGTAAACCACTGGAATCACTCACTCATCTATGTCAGGAAATTTGGAAGACAGCTACTTAGATAACTGAATGAAAGAGATTCAAGTATGTACCCATTCCAAAGAAAGGTGACTCAACAGAATGCTCAAATTATGGAATGATATCACTGATATCACATGCAAGTAGAATTTCACAGAAGATCATCCAACAACCCTTGATGAGGAACTGGAGGAGGATTTCTTTAAGTTCCTGTGTTACTCTAGGAAACAATTTCGATGATGTTATTCTGAAAGAAGTTTTCAGATATAATTGTGGCAATTTGGAATTCTACCACTTTCTAGCAAGCACCTGTTGGAAGTCCTTGAGCTTTCTTTAAAGTTATGCTGGGAGGACAAACTGAGTAGGAGGGCAGTGAACAGAATTTCTCATGTGATTTTTTTTTACCACAAGAATACTCTGAACTTGAAGACGACACTTAGTGCTTGTGTCACTTTTTGCCTTCAGTCTTTTGCTGTTCTTAAATGCTACTGAATTGGTTCTGACTTGTAGGAAACCACTGCATAACAGAATGAAAAACTTCCCCTTCAGACTAGAATCCCCTGACAACATATGCAAACATTCAGCTTCTTGTATCATCTGCTCAGCATAGGAGATGGAATAAGTAGGGTGAAAGGGTATAAACTTAATCCACATCTTTCCTGGTTTTAAACCACTCAGTATTATCTTGTTTTGTTTGAATGAATGTACCTTACAAAGTACCTGTGGCAAAATCTTGCCATCATTTTCCAGTGACTGGTATTTCTTAATAACTCTGCAATGTCCTTGAGATGAAGTCTTTTCAATTTCACTTCTAAAAAAGCATTCTGGCTTTACTCCTTCCAAAACAGATTCCTTTGTTTATCTGGCAATCCATGGCACTTACAATATTCTTCATTCGCTCCATAATTCAAGTGCTTCCATTATTCTGACTTTCTTAATCCATGTCTAACTTCCATATCTCTATGTATCTATGTATCTATCTATCTATGATTGAAAATACCTTGCCTTTGGTTGGGTGCACCTTAGTCCTCAAAGTGACCTCCTTGCTCTATTTTAACATTTTAAAGAGGTTTTGGGCAGTGGATTTTTCCTGTGGTGCTTTGATTTCCTGGCTATTTCCATGAGCATTGACTGTGCATCACAGCAAGATGAAATCTTTGACAATGTCAATCTTTTCATCATTGATCATGATATCATTATTCTAGCGGTAAGGACTTGGGGTTTCTTTACATTGAATGACAGCTTGTACTGAATGATGCAGTCCTTGATATTCATCAATAAGTGTTTCAGGTTCTCACTTTCAGCAAGAATGATTGTGTTAATTGAGTATAGAAGGTTCTTCCAATTCTGATGCTGTAATCTTCTCATTTGTAATCTTCTCATATAGTTCAGCATTTGAATTATCTGCTAAACCTATAGATTTGGTATGAGTGGTGAAAATATATAAACCTAACGCATATTTTTTTCCTGATTTTCAGCCACTCAAAATTCCCTTGCTTTGTTTGAATGAATGCCTCTTGATCCACGTATAGTTTCTACATGAGTACCACAAAAGGTTCTTTTTTTTTAATGCTATCATAATTTGCTATGACACACCCAATCAAATGTTTTTTCATAGTCAATAAAACACAATGAAACACTTTTTCTGATGTACTTTGCTTTGGGCCACAACCCATCTGATGTCAGCAAAGTTATCCTTCATTCTATCTCCTTTTCCGAATTTGCTCAGACTTCTGGCTGCTCTCTTTATATTCTCCTGCCACCATTGTTGAAATTATCTTCAGCAAAACTTTACCTCTGTGTGATATTAATGATACTGCGTGATAATTTACTATACTCTATTGTATTGCTTTTATTTGGATGGGTGTAAATAGGTTCCCTTCCAAAGAGTTGGCCATGTAACTGTCTACAGATGTTTTTGTTTAATCATAGGTGAATAAGTGTTTCCAAGTGCTTCATCCTGTTGAAGCATTTTGATTGGTATTCTGTCAATTCCTGGAGTCTTGTCTTCCACTAATGCCTTCAGTGTGGCTTGGATTTCTTACTTCAATATCATTAGTTCTTGATCAAATGCTGCCTCTTGAAATGGTTGAATACTGACCAGTTATCTTTGATAGAATGACTCTATGTATTCCTTCCATCTTCTTTGGATACTTCCAACATGGTACAATAATGTGTCAATAGAGTCTTTTAATATTGTAACTCAAGATTTTAATTTTTCCTTTCTTCTTTCAGCTTGATATACATTGAAACTTGTTTTTGCTAATGCCTTCTGTGTAGCTTGGACTTCTTTCTTCAACACCATTGGCCACTGGCCATATACTACCTCTTAACATAGTTGAATATCAACATTAGTTTTTGTACAGTGACTGTGTGTATTCCTTTTATCTGTCCCCCTCACATCAATTATGGTTCAACATTTTTTAGAGAAGTTAACACATAGCAGGATGAGTTAAGGTTACAGTCTTTTGTCCACAGCAGTACCTCTTCTCATTCAGCACTCATTCTCTCAACTACATGGTCCTTTGGACTTTGCTTTATTCATCCACCCTTCATTATGGTTTCAGTGCTGCCTCTCTGACCCGATTTCTGATCTTGGTGGAGCTCCTTTTCTCTGTCTCATGATCTCGGTGTTGAGGCCTTTGTTGCCTTACATCCCACACATGCTCTACCCTTCCATCTTCTCCTGATGTTTCCAGCATTGTCCAACATTTTGTCCATAGATACTTTCAATATTTTAGGTTGGGACTTGAATTATCCTTCAGTTCTTTCAGTTTGAAATACATCCAATGGAATGTATTTTTCTTCCCCTCCCCCAACACCAGGTCTTTTTATTTTTTAATACTTTCATTTGTCTGCTGTAGTTGTCCTTAGAAATGTCCTGTTCAGTTCTTTTTAATGATCATTACTTTCATTGCTATATGCTATTTGATGAAGAACAACTTCCAGTTTCTTCTGACATCAACTTTGATGTGGATGATGACATCCACTTTTCTTTCCTATCTTTTTAATGAGATTTTACTTTCTTTAAAATAAAACAGCCTCAAAGTGCTCAACCCCAGCTCTGTGAACTAGCAAACTTAATTCCATCAATTACATATTTGAAGGTGCACAACTCAGCAAGCAATCTCCTGCCAGAAGTCACTAAGCTTTACTCATCCCATGGGTTGAAAAGTACACCACGCTGACTTTTACTCTTGATTCTGTTGCTCACTTTGCTATTTTTTTCTGGTACCAAAGGTTTTTCTGTCTCTGGATGGAGGACATTCAAACACCGGCAATTGGGGTTTCAGAAGATGAACTTCATTCCAGACTTTTCTTTATGGATGCTAGTAAGAGTCATCAGTCTGCTGTGTACATAACTCATTTTATAGCAAAGTAAAATTGGCCAATTCCCATTTCAGAATTTAAAGTTTTTGCAATGACAAGGAGCCCTGTTAATAATTACTCGCAATTGAAACATGTAAACTTGACAACATATTTGGTGCCTTTTATGTTGTTTGTTAAGTTTTAGCTATCAGTGTGCGTTCCTGTTGTCTGCTGGATTCACAGTTGCATTGTGAAGGATAATAAGAGAATGGATGGGAAAACATTTTACAAACTGGAAAATGCTACAAACTATATAGTATTATTCATAATAAATATTTTGTTGGCCTTTCCATGAAGAAAGTATTTCTTCAAAATAGTGGCTGAGCCCCGGTGGCATAGTGGTTGTGTGCGGGACTGCGGCCCACTGGCTTGGAGGTTCAAATCCAGCAGCTGCTCCACAGGAGCAAAGGCTGGGCTTCTTACTCCCACCACCAGAGGGCAGTGATGCCCCCCCCCCCAAAAAAAAAACAGAACAAAACAAAATAGCACTGTTTTACCTTTGGTAAAAGTGAGGTGTGAAGTGAAAAATTACCTCTTTCATAACTCTGTGGCCTCTTTCTCTAAATTGTGTCCCTGACCATTTCTATCACAGCATTCTCATCCTTTTTTTTCTGTGACTTTCACATTTTTAATATAACTTAACTTAGATGTCCCTTGAAGAAATGGCTCCCCTCAAGATCCCCTTAAGTGGCAAATGTTTTATTTTTATATCAATCACATCAATGTTCATCATTATCTATTCCACACCATTGTCTTTTCAATTATTGTAGCCCCCTCATTCTAATCCAGGCTCTTTAATATCTTTGCTATTAAATAACACCACTTTTTAACAA